>LBNU01018319.1:81069-123083 GCA_014162995.1 Artemisia annua | reverse complement strand
ACCTAACGAACACTATTCCCTGTGGAGAACGATCAATCCCCCGTACTTACCACTACACTATACTACATCGGTCAGGTACACTGCCTGGTGGGGTTGTAAGCCTCTTGAGATCCCTCAAGAGGTAAAACCTGTTGTAAGGTTGCAAAACCCGCACATCAATTGCCTCTTGTCGACCCAACCCACGACCATGAGCCCTTTTGGGTCTCTCGTGGTTCGGCAAAACAAGCAAACACCCTCCAAAGTGGGTCAAATCCGAACTAAACACTACCATAACCTCAAGAGTACATTAATAATCAACCATGAGTTTCAAACTAGTCCAAGAATAAATCAAACATAACCAATTCGTGGTCAAACCCCCACGAATTTGGTCAAATCCGTGCACAAACACTACCCAAGTGATACCAAACTTGTTTGTTTCATGTTTTTATTAACCGAAAATCATTAAAACATAAAAACCCATCAAGTTAGAACCCAAAATCATAAGTTCTTACAAGTTTGACTCGGAGTTAAGTCAAACCCACAAGAAAACCTCATTTTCTTACCTTTTCTTCTTAGATCTACAAGATTAGAACAACAAGGGTGATGTGAGATGATGTTTTGGTGGCGTATGATATACAAAAGTGGTGATAGAGGCCATTTGGTGATGAAAGAATTATACTAGGATGATGAGAAGGTGATGGTGATTGTTGTGGAAGTGTTAAATGATAAAAATGATGGTGGTGTTGATCAGTGACCGGCGGTGGAGCAAACAAAAGGTTGTTGAAGAATGTTTTAGGGCGCGTGTGGTGTGGTATAAAATAAAGGAGATGATAAGGATTCGTTTGGTGGTGGCGGTGAAGAGTGGTGGCCGGCGGTGACACGGCGGCAAGGTGTTGAAGGTGGCGGCTACACAAAGAGAGAGACGAGTGTGTGATGATGAAGATGAATGTGTGAGGGAGAGGGTTAGGGTTAGGGTTAAATACCTGAATTTTGCAACTAAGCCCCTCACTTTTAAGTATTTTCAAAAAGGTGCCCAAAACAAGGACTCGCGGTGCAATAATTAGCAAACTCTCCCGAAAACGCACAGTTTTAATCACGAAAAATACTAAACATCGTCAACATAATTTTTAATCGCCACCATTTACTTTAAATACATTTTTCCATTAAATTTGATAATAAACACGTTTATAAAAACAAAACGTAATCATTTCCCATTAAATCCCGACTCTCACTTTCCGAGCCCATATTTGTTATCAAAAATCCTCAACACGCGTTTACATACTCGTCATTATTTTAAAATAGTTTCTTCACGAATTGTGACTATAAATACGTCTCCATTTATTTTTGAGAAATCAAAATATATATTTTACATATTATTAGGTTTCCTAGTGTTAGAGTCGAAGTATGCCTAACTTAACGCAATAGGAATGCTCTAACGACATACTATACCACACAAATAATCAACGATACGCACCACATTCCACATAATCAATCACCAATTCTCGTAATTTCTGAAAAACCATTTCAATAATATTAACGATTCATTTTATTTATAATACGGCATTTTAAATCCGGTTCTCAATTTTACCAGTTGTCACAACCTCTCAGCCTCAGAAGAAACCTGTCCCGGGTTTCACTTAGAATTACTCATCAAGATCGAATAGAGATAAAATAGATTCCCTGGATATCATTATCAAACTCACCACGTGAGTGGAGGGCTATCTCAGAATTTTCCAACAAGTTCAATGACAACGATATAACTTGGCTTAGATCGCCAGATTTTTCACGAATAGGAATCCAACAAGCTCCTCAAAGAGTTTGATGTTCATCATCATGGAACAGAAATTTTACGGCGGTAATCTCTCTTGGAGGTTTCCTTCCGGATTACACATCAAGAGTCTTGTGGACTTCTCTAAGTCCTAATAAAAGCACGAGTATCGCGAGTTAGATCTAGTAAAAATTCTTGAGCAAAACAGAATAGCAAGGACTAAGTTTTCACGTTTACTCAACGTATTTCACCATTTCTAGGTGACACCTTAATCATCCTCTTGCTCTACCTTTCAGATCTTAATATTCATTTCGGCGGTCTCACGAATGAAAATCGATATAGTGAATTTGCTGTCTCCAATTCCAGCTTAGCGAGAGTTAGGTCAGCACATACGACCATAAAGAATAATCGATCGACATGATCTTAATGTTGGGCGGCTTTTCCTTAACTCAGGAAAGTTTGGGGAGGGACGGATATCTCTCCCAGCCTCCTTTCAAAGTTACTAATGACAGCTCAAAGCTTTAATCCTGACGTACGAACGATTCTCTTACTCTGACCATCTGATTGGGGAGGTTACGTAATACTTCTATTACCACTCGTCCCCAAGGTCATCCGTAGAGATTTCCGGAACTTCAGCATAAAACGATAGTCTTAACAAGACATGATAGGAATTGGTACTCTATGCCCGGAAGTCAACTTCTCTCAAGAACAACGATTAATTTCGTCCATACTATTACTTTGTCAATAACGCAAAGATGAATAGATTCAATAAGGTGATCATAATTTCCCAGATGGTATTACAACCACTATCTGTTCTTGGAAATTTAATGACTATCCCATAGTGGTCCTCTTCCACTCATGACAAGAAATTTGAATTGTTACAAGATGCAACGGTCTCTAGCGTCCGACGTTTGTCTCTCGACACTCTTAGCATTCGTTGGCATGTATTGCAATGTCAACCTCTATGCTTGGTCATCTATATTGCCATTTCAGATCCTAATACATCTTATCCGATTCGAAATGACTAGAGTATCCTGATTCGTGCTCTCGTGCACTATCCAACCTTGGATACTCCATGAGGAGGTATCCAGCATAAGATTCCATCTGAACCGTCTACGTATCTGCTCCTATTCTCCAACCTGCCGAAAAGGTTCCCATAGCTACTATTCTTCTCTTTGATAATCTCAGCGTGTTAACCAAAGGTAACTATTGGGTAGCCTATTTCGATGGAATAAGCTTTCCCATCTTCAAGCAAAATCACCGAAACCTTAAACCCCGTAACAACTTGATTTTAGCTTAATCTCGCAACACATCAAACAAGAACTGTCACGAGATTAGACCGTGTATCAAGTTGTTGAGAAATAAGAATTTAACGTCGTCGATGATTTGGCTCAATTCAGGAATTGCTCAAAACAACGAATAGGTACCTACGGCTAAAACTCACTGTTCACCAGGTGGTTTCAATGTGCGTACATACTGCTTGACTAAAGCGTCAGCAACACATTCTCCTTACACCTATAATGGCAAATCTTTGCGGTCGCCACCACCAGGTATTTCTACCTAACCACTCTACCTCGACAGTCATTTCTTTCCGATTTAGGGTATGTCGTACCCTCATGTTAGGTGTATACTATACACCTTGTACACTACCAGTATAGTCTCCCAGATTCTGGGTGCAAGTACAACCGCACCCAAAGTTCACTCCGGAATGTCATGACTTCTCTCGCACATCTCAATTTTACGAGCGACGTAATCTACTCCTCCTCCATTCACATCAAACAATTCAGAAATCTTTATACAAAACATCGAAATCTATAATAGCGTCTACACTTTTCTCTGAAACAGCTAGGATAGGTGTTCTTCACCGTTCCCTCCTTGGAGGTTATCCTGCTTCCTTTCCATTCATATCAAAACGTTCCTTGATTTTCTCACGAAATACCAAGACATTGCAACCACATCTGCACTTTCCTTTGAATAATAAGAAGAGGCGTACTACACCGTTCTCTCTTTTGGAAGTTATCCTACTTCCTCTCTACTTTCCACTTATTTACCCTTTACCTCTTCTAGGTTCAGTCTACTAAGGTTTTGCTATCTCGAGAGATTTTCGTTAGCTCTCTAAAATCTCCCAGCAATTCCCAATTATTGACGTCTCTCATTCAGACTGACAGGGGAATTCTCCACCCTTGATTGACCAACTCTTGATGAGATCCATGGAAATACAATTCACGCGATTAAGAGATCTCACAATCGTAGCTGAATTCATACTCACAGGGTTCCGTATTACAACTATTACCTTCTCCAGCTGTTACGGTGCCACACTCTGGTGTCCTCTGTGTTTCTCTGCACACTTTTCTCAGTGGTTTTAGGATATCTGCAGTCGAATACTATCGCAACCCATCCTATTAGAGTTCTCATCAGCGATTCCTGGAGGCGGTTGGGCGACGGCTGACCCTCAGACACACTTTAGGGCTACACTAACCACAACAAGTATGAACGTAGTCTTCGGGATTTCTCTCTTTCCAATCCATCGCTGCTGGCGGCATCCAAATCGTGGGTTGTTCCTTTGACATTTCGCTCGAACATCAGAGTTGATCGAACCGATCATCGATCTTCGGTAACGGGCATCGAATTTCCATCTTTAGCTTATTCGACTCTCGACAGTTTGGGTATACGCGGAAACATCTATTCTCCTTCCTTATAGGTCTCACCAGAGCTCCCTATGTTGACAAACTTGGCCACGTGAATCCCCTTCTCTGACAACTCTGTCAATATTTTCGAAGGCTCTTCCAGTTTAGTACGGCGGTTTGATGAGGTATTCGGGCTACGGATGCAGCGCTAGGTCTCAACTCGGTCTGAAATTTCACTTGTCTAACAGGTGGGATTCCGGCAAGTCATCTAGAACTATTCCTGGGGAAATCCGAACGATTTGCACGTATTCCATACGTTTTTCATTCTTCTCCTTCTCCTTAGTAACAAGGCAGGTGTTCACTCGCTCCTACTATCAGACATCTGCTTCCTGAATTTAATCGTCGTAGTGTATGACATGATTGCTACAAGCAAGCACATCTCTCTACCACTTACAAGATCATGAGTCATCAGGAAATCGTCCAACTCGTAGTCTTTGTCTATTCATTGCTCAAGGTCCTAAAATTATCATAAAGGTAGGGTTGCATAGGACGCTATGCGAAAGGATCTCTCTCTCCGGGACGAAGATCAGCGTAGTGACATTTTTGGGATCAAAGCACGGCGTCGATTACGGCTGGATTTCATAGAATGGTAGAGGAATAAAATCACTCTTAAATGAAAGCTTTTGGATAGAGGATGAGAAAAACTAATTTCTCGATGAGGGTTTAAGCAACTACTCTTAGCATCACATGATTCCTACCTGAATTATACATAGGTGGCCAGTCTTTGTATAATTGAGGTCCAATGATGTTATGCTGAGTTTAGTTACAAGAACGAGTGATGCGCGTGATGTGTCATTGCGGTTTAGCAGTGTTAATGCCTATTCAAGTTTTACATTTATATTTAGCCGACTTATCAATAACACACACACTTAACGAGCAGTGTACCCGGTTAGTTTGTATATAATGGTAAGCAGAGTGTCGATCACTAAGAGTAGAACGTATTATCTAGTTATCCTAATCAGTATTTTAATATCTAAGTTAGTTTTACAGTTTAATCTAACGAAAGGGGGTTCAGTCTGAGAGACTGGCACAGTTTGGTTACTAATTAAACAGTAAATACTAATGAGAACAAATCAGTGAATAGCACACACATACACGGATAGATAATAGAGACAATAAGAAGACCTGTCCTGATAATTAAGCAGCTTGTCACTTATTTTATTGCTAGTTTTATATGAAGTGTATATAGTTAAACCGTACTCGACTCGTTGGTTTCATTATATAGGCGAGTAAACCCTTAATGATTACTTATGAATATCCTGTTTATCCAAAGACATTGGAGTAAATAGGCGAGGAAGGGGTATGGCAGCCCAAGCAGTGCTCAGCTAGACACAGAGGTAATCAATGCACTAATATAAATTCACCAAAGACATCAAACATATAAACTTTAATTGATGGGAAAGCAATTTTAAGGCGGGCATTTGATTTTGCGTACTCACAAACTACCGGCCATCTATCCTGATGAATTAAAGCTTACTATTACAATAAAACAAAACTACTTAATGAATTAAATACATGCAGGACCTTCTTATAGCTCTAAGATCTTCGTTTGGGTGTGTCTTGTGTTGCTTGTTCGTCTAAATTCGCCTCCTTAGGGTTATGGTGCACACCAAATTCGTCTAGGTCTTGGGGTATTTATAGTTTCTGTCTGAGGGTTCGATGCGGCGCATTAANTTAAAGCTTACTATTACAATAAAACAAAACTACTTAATGAATTAAATACATGCAGGACCTTCTTATAGCTCTAAGATCTTCGTTTGGGTGTGTCTTGTGTTGCTTGTTCGTCTAAATTCGCCTCCTTAGGGTTATGGTGCACACCAAATTCGTCTAGGTCTTGGGGTATTTATAGTTTCTGTCTGAGGGTTCAATGCGGCGCATGTAATGATGAGATGCGGTGCATTGACTTAACTTCGCGTGAGGTCCAAGCTTATTATATTCTAGAATATTCGTACACCGCCTTTAGATGCGGCGTAACTTGAATCTTTATGCGGCGCATGTCCTTCAGTTGTCTTGGATTGTTTCTGGTGAAGTCTTGATGGTGATACGCCGTATGTCAATTGTGTAATGCGGCGTATCTTGAGTAGAACGAGCTTGATCTTCTTCTTTGACCAAAGTTTTATATGCGGCGCATGGTAGAATTCCATGCGGCGCATTCTTCAAAGTCAGGCAATGGTCTTCGAATTCATCTAATTATTGCGGCGTATCTGTTGAGTGAGATACGGCGCATATTCTGGGTTTCAGTAGACTTTTGACATCTTGCTCATTTCACTCCATAATTAGTCCAAAATCGCCAAGTTTCACCTTTTACCAATTTTTACCTGAGAATCACTAAAGTAAACATTAAAGCACCGATTCTCATACATAATAAAGTAAAACAAGTTAAATAAATAGGATAAATGATGATAATAAAATGTACTTATTTGAGTTCATCAACGAGTGATCAACTCTTTCAGGTTTGAGAACTGTATTCAAGTTGATAATGGAAATCAGTAGAAGTAATGATACAAACAGTCATGGTAGATAAAGTAAAGCATTAGATACTAGCAAGGATGAATAAGAAACGATCATAGAAAAGGTAACGGATAGAAGAGGGCCTAAGCTCGCACGATTCTTGCAGGCATATCACGATGGTCTCAGAACATAGAAACTTAAGAAATTCTACTTGACATCATTCCTAGGACAGTCATTCCTTGACGTCACGTCTTACTCCAGGTATCCTCTTCCTTCTCGATTTTCCTTTAGCTCTACAACTCCCTCGTTTCTACGGTTTCCAATACTCATTCACGTAATGTTCCTTCTTTCTCCGTTTAACACTTGCGACACTAGCCTTCAGATCTAACCCAAAGCTTATCTGAACCAATGCATGGGTCTTAGATCTATGGTCTCTGGCTAAGTGTCCAACCTAAAACACTTACGACACGTCTCAGCACACCAACCAAAGTGGTGGGGCTCGTAACGGTCGCACTTAGGTTGATTCTCAGTGTACCTCAGATTTTCTCCAGCTTTGATAGCATAAGCCTCAACGACTTCTTGTCGTCCGTCTAGTTTTCTCTCACCTTTTACGAATTCTTCCCATTTCCTCTTGTATTTCGCTATCTCAGCGATAACATCATCAACTACTGGGTTCATACAAGCCCGTGTCTGCTTTATGGTGTCGTGTAGGCGAGTTGTCTCAGCCGAGATTACACTGTCTCGGATTGGTTAAGACAATCCTTGAATGTAACGCTCGATCTCACAAGCCTCACTCCTTACCATTTCATGGCACTATTGGAATATCTCAAAGAAGCGATGAGTGTAGGTTTGTAGATCAGTACCTCTCACCTCGCGCTTCTAAAATTCGACTTCTCGTTCCTTGAGTGGTCTTCCTACTACCTCTTGTTGTCAACCACTTCCTTAGTCGTATCTCATCCCATTAGATATCCAAAGTACTACGAAGTATAGCTGGTCACCAGGTAACACGTCATCCTCGTTAGATAAGGGCAGTCCATCCATGTAGTGCTCTATCTTATGCGCTTCGGTATGAGCTATCTCAAGTCACCGTAGTGACAGCTCCTGGAAATTACAGGCCCAGCTTGTCATGTCGATGCCTTTCGCCTCATGATTCCATACTTCAATCTCACATGGTTCTCACTTTACCACGAATGAGTAGTTTAAACAATATCGCCTTAAATTCTCCTCAAGACATAGAATAATTCGCCTCGATACTCCTATCGAGTGAACAAGGCATCCTTCGCCTTGGATTTCCTTCCTTCTCAACGCATCAGGACAACAACCTCCTCGATCCCTCCAATTCAATTGCCATGCGACTCCATAACCCCTCAAACGCTCCCTTACGGGCGTCGTTTACGGGTCTTGAAGTTCTGGTAGAAGGGTTTGAGTGACTTATCTCAGTTAGTATCTCTACCACTCGTTGGGTCACTAACTGATCTATAGTACTCGACTCACCGCAATACGTCTTGGTGGAACCGGGTTGTTCGTAGTTTAGCTTGGAATGACTAAGGCTGACCACAACGACCTTTGTGAATAGCATCAGCTAGATGTGCCCGTGCGACACTATGTTGGGAATAAAGCTAACAGTTACCACTGATAGGCTTGTGGAAGACACTGCTGAAGAATGCACTGGCAGTGGAAACTCATTACCACTGCTAGTATATATAGTTACCACTGCTTATTAGATAACTGATGTATTCGTGTATAGATAAGTATAGAATAGATCTTGTGTATATTCTATTTAGATAGCTTAATACTTATCTTGTAAAGGACTCCTTGGTCTATAAAAGGAGATCCTAGGTCATTGTCTAAGGTACGAATTATTCTAGAGAGCTTCAAGGTGTAACCCTAGTGATAGCTAAGATCACTCGTATTATTATCATTAATAATATTGAAGCTTTGTGTTACATACTACTGTTCTCATTCTCAATACATCACATAAACAATCTTCTAAGTGTTGCTAAGTAAATTCCGCGTGCTTAACAACATTACTCAAAGTATCTCTAACACAAGGTGTGTGTTTAGATCCATCACACTAGTATGAGCATCCATCACTATCGTGTCGATACCAGATCTTCCAAATTTGATCAACGGCGAATAGAAGCGGCGTCGGTAGCTAAAAGCTAGGATATCTAACCGAGAGTTATTCGATTCAGGGTTCGCAACAATCAAATCCACAACTATTCGTACTCTTAACGCAATAGTTTTAAGGTGGTTTCTCAGATGATGCTAGATGGCATTTCAGAACAATAGGACGAATTTCCGATCTCAACATTAATTGATAACGAATATGACGGCACATATGGGTATGTTACCGCTCTAGAATCGATTAGTGAGGGCTTGATAGGGAGGAGATACAGTCTATGACAACGGTGGTATATAATCATCATATTCAGGGCATCAGACACAATTTACGAGTCATAAGGGTGGGTCATACGCTAATAAATTTCCTCCGACGCACTTATCGGCCCTATTAGGTTCGTCAACCCACGAAGTCCGATAACTGTTGCGGTCTGGTTTATTAACGTTAAACCAATCCGTAACTCAAACAATAACAAAATCATCCAAATCAATATGCCACATATCTCATCAATTAAACATAATCTCAATTCTAATACCACATAATTCCTAATATATCATCAAAACAATTATCACATAAATCGAGACACGCTCAAAGGCGCATAGGTCTAAATATAAGTTTAAATCAATTATCATATAATTCTCAACTATATCCAAATCAAGAAGTCAATGCATTTCGCATTGCTCTAATCATGCTTAATCAAGCTCGAATAATTCTCAATATGCCATTCGATCATAAAATCGAGGCTTCCAATGATTTCCAAATCATCTCAATCACTTATCCATCAATCAAGCAATACCGCTTAATATATAGTGAAGTCTAACGCATCACTAAGTTTCACGTCTAATTCCCCAAAACATAATTGCATCATATACTTATATAATCTCAAGTCCAACAATCATAGTGAAATGTTCAAATCGCATACTTAAGTTCTCACATCTATCCCAAAATAATCATTTCATATTCTCATAGCGTTCAAAACTTATCTTAAGGGGAAGACTTTGGCTTGGCAGCTGGCAGGCGTCGGTCGAGGATCGATTTTTATGAAAAGAGTTTTATGAAAATGGTTATAGTTTAGGTTTTGAAAATTTACCTAGTTCTCTATAACCTTGGCTCTGAATACCAATCTGTAACACCCCCAAAATTCGTACAGCGGAAGACTTAACAAGTTTTCGGGGTGCTACTACAATGGGTAGACATCACAAGTATAGATAACAAGATAGCATGTATTTAAATGTAAAGAGAATCCATCATTTGATTATAAAGTTTACATTCATCAAAAATAGTAGAGGAAAGCCCATAAATAAATAAAAGATAGGTCCTCATAGTAATATCAGAGTTCTTGTCGATCCTTCAGACATACCAATTGCCAAGCCTCCAAATGTAACTAAGCAATGCTAACATCTTAGATACCTGAGAAAGACATGCTAAAAATCAGCAACGCTGGTGAGTTCATAGGTTTAAATTTATAAACAATTAGGGACCTGAAGAGTTTAGTGCTATGTGTGACTAGAGGCAGGCATAGACATCACAATCCAACATCATCACAATCACAATCACAATCACAATCACAATCGAGAGTTTATCATCTTAGGAAAGATGAATGGTCATGGTGAGTGGGCCCCTCAGCGGTCACTAGCCAGGTCGCACTTACAGTAAGGAACCACCCGTTACTGCCCCGGATCTAGGCTGTAAGTAGAGTCTATTCCAAACTAGGGTCCAAGCGCCCTAGCTCTAGGTCAACATCTACCTCCGTCTAACCTCAACTAGCCAACACATATAGCAAAACAAAATAGTAGCTGGTCCAAGAAAAATAGTTGCATGCTTTCTCCCCCAATATTTGGAAAACAATTAAAATGCGGGTAAAAGTGGGGCTATGAACTCACCTCAGGTCCAGCAAACAGCACAAAAATCAACAGAAGCAAAGAAAGTATCAACTATCATGCAACGGCGACTACTGACTCGGCACTACCTAATAATATCAATACGCCTCAGAATAAATCTCAAATAAATATTTCCCAATCCCGAACGTATTCCATTTTCATTTCCAAAATCTCTTTCTCGTATTAGTTTTAGTGTTTGGTATCGTTTGGTATCGTTTGGTATCGTCAGGTATATGTGTGTGTGTGTGTTAGAGACAACGTCTCGACTCAAGTGAACTCACGCCAAGCAAGAATATCAAGTAGGTTCACATATGCACAAGTCGAGTAGCACATAGGAGCATATCATATCAATTAGGTCAAGTAGTTCACAAAACATGTAACGTCATACAAGTCAAATTTCATGTCAAAGCTAAGGTCAAAGGATATGACCTTAAGAGTCGATAAGTTTCCGTACGAAGGGTCGATCTCTTATCAAGTTGTCAACTTGATAAGTTTTAACCATTCTTCCGTGTACTTATCGATCCCAAAGTTATATCTCCTAAGATAGTCGTAGGATACATTTCTCATTAATATTATCATCTAGTACTTTTATTGGACTCCCATTGGCTTGTCGATCCAACAATCCAATAATCGTACCACGGTGACCTATTAATGTTAAACCGATCCGAAACTTACTAGCAATTGAGGTGTAATAAATACTATACTTATATCCTAGTTTCATGTGCACTCGAATATCTAATAACTCACGTCAAGTAAATATTTGTTTTTGAAAGGTTCTTTTGTTTTTATTTCCAAAACAACTTCCATTTTAATTTCGTAAACCGACTTGTTATATATACTTAAAATCTAACTTAATAGTTAATAGTTATCGTTAACGTTATTATTTATCACATTACTTATCTATTATATAAGTGAATGTATATACGTACGTTGGTATACATGTATACCTAGACTTATATATATAAGTTTTTCATGAAGATTGATTTTTAGTGAGTTATTACCTATTCGAGTCCACATGTCCGAGTCATTACTTCCCGGTCCACATAACGAGTCAAAGTCCCAAGTCAAATGTTACGGCATTGTCGAAGCCAACCAAGACTAGGAAGTCAAGGCGACCTCGACGTGCACAAAATCTCAATGTAATGTATTGTCATAACATAATCAATTCAATATATCCCGATATCCAATCCACTCCTCACAAACTACAACAATGCGAGGCCGTCTACGGCTCTCGAACTAACCTATCTCCGTCATCTAAAAGTTGTCATCCTTATAACTCCGGTAAATCACAACCAAGCATTCCATTTCTCAATATCACAATAACAACAAACGTTAGTCGCAATATATATACATGCATGTATAACCATTTAATTCCATAACCAAGTCATANGTATATATATATATATATATATATATATATATATATATATATATATATATATATATATATATATATATATATATATATATATATATATATATACATACATATATATATCTCTATATATTAGCCATGTCATCACATTGTAGCCATTTAAGCAATTTTTTAATTTTTTTTTTAATTGAATGTATTAAAATTCGGTTTTATTAGTGTAAAAATATATTGAGCATGATTCGAACCTTAGATCTTATGATACATCAGTAACTATTTTAACCAGTGGGCCAACTTAATTTTTTAGTTGTATACTGCAAAGCCAAAACTAAATGTTTAGAAAAAAATTTAATCGGATTTTTATTAAAACATACAAAACAGGAATTAAACATTACGATATAGTTTCATCCATTCTTCAAAACCCTAATTTTTTTTTCTAAACCCTAATTTGTTTCCACAGCCATCATGGATCATATTCAATCTCCAAGCCAAAGCTAATATGATATTATCTAGCAGATACATTACAATTATCATATGTCATGTAGTGCTCTTTAATAGATGGAATCACGTAAAGAAAGTCATGAGATTATTGGTTACAAAGTTTGTGCAGAACCACATGGAGCGTCAGTTTAAGTACTGTGTTTTTTCCCTAATCACTTCGGTTCATTTGATATTTAGTATAATTTGATAAAGTCGAATTACATATAGCTTAATTGGCATATTGAAGATGTTGGCCATCACACTGCTCTCGATCTTTGGAAAGATCTCGACACCAAAAAAACTAGACGGGTAAGCTTATGGTATTATTTTTGATTTTAAAGGTTAATTATATGGTCTGGACGTAATCATTTTGTTGTTGCATGACGAAAGAAATTAGGTTTGTTAATAAAGAGGAAGGTATACAAGTTGTTAAAAAGAGAAGTAACATGCCTTGTCTGATTGCATTCAACAGAACTTCAGGATAATCACAAGCTTATCGCTACAAGTGGATATCATGCATTTATAGAAACACAGCGGTTAGACATTCTATTGTAAAGCTAGCAGATATTTAGAAAGAACAGTGGGAATGTTTTGTGCAACTCCCACGGTTTTTTATGTAGTTTAACTGATATATGTACTTATAATGCACATTAACCTTGAATGTACTCCCATATTTCACCGCCTTGCTTCACTTTACAAGTAAAAAGTTATTAAATACAATTAAATGGCATGTTACAAAGTTGCAAGTTATGGATGTGTAGGGGTTATCACACTCTACTCTATGACATTTTGAGGTGATATGAGTGTGTAGCCTTCGAAGGTATATCGCCTATAATCTTGATTGTTAATTTATTGGTTATAGCCTTCAAAGGTACTTATATCTCCTGTTACCTTAACCTGTTAACATGTTTTAGTTGGAATGAATTATTTTTGCTATATCATATCTAATAGATTGGGATCTTCAGGCCTGGCATCCGACATTCAGGAAGAATTTCTTTATACCAATGCTGAATAGGTATCTCTAAAGCTCACGGCTTCAAGATACGACATGAATCCTTCGGATCAGGATGAGAGTTCACGAAACTTCTGCCCCGAAAGGTGAATTTCCACCACTAATAGGTTAAAATGCATCATAGAGCAGTAACATGCTAAACTATCTGTCATGTTTCTTTTTAGCTCAACTAATTATCTTATTCGTTTGGCCCATTAACAATTAGCTAAAGCCAAAATTGAATCATTTTCACATATATAAGCTGGTATTGATACATGTTATTTTACTTGTACTGAGCAGCCCATTGTCTTGGCAGGATCTTGTGAACTGGAAAATGTCCCTGGAGAAAAAAGTTCTTTTTGTAGCTGACAAAATGGTGATGCAACTTTAATTTAATCCAATTTCTTATTGATTTTTCATTAATTAATAATATTACATTGCGTTACAGATCCTATAGCAATGTTTCGTGTTCATAGACATTCACAAGATTAATCCAGATACATGGCTTGCAATCATAGCAGATTTCTCAGTAGGAGAAAAAGGAATAGTAGCTCTCGCGTATGGTGAGTTCCAACATCCATCACTGTTGGTTGCTTTCTTTCTAGAGGCTTTAAAAAGCAGGTGAAACGGGTCGACAACTCTTCCAAAGTCAGACCAAATTCTTTTGCAACGCGAATGGATCATGTGAATTTGTATAACAACTAAACCCAGAATATGGAGTTTGATTTTGTACATCGAAAGAAGGACAGCAACGAGAATGGATCATGTGAGTTTGCGGCAATTTTTATCCATAAGTACCCGATCTGATCTGATTAGATGTGGTTCTTGCAGACATTGGGCGAAGAATATTGCGATATTACACAGGTGAATATATTTTAATAATTGATGTATAATAGTGTTTTGCTGTTACAATTTATACATTATGACAACTGATTGGGCAACTTTGGCTATGAATTGATGCAACCATTTGTCCTTATAGTTAACTGGATCTATCAATTCGTTCTGATGAGGAAAGAAGGTTATGGTGTCCTTTACACTTTCCCATATCACACAGAAGTTCCAAGGGATCTTCTATTTAATCTCCATGGGTTCACGTTTTGCATTTTGGCACCTTGGATATTACCTTTTTTAATTATGTAAACAGAAAATTTTATAGGTTTAATTTTCTGTTGGTAGATTATCTGATGTTGCTGAAATCAATGGTGTAGAATGTTCGGGCGGAAGACCCATAAAAAAAACAAGGGATATATTGCAAAGTAGATAGATGCGAGTTGCAGCTTCATGTAAATTATCGATAGGTGTGTGGTTACTACAGACCGTAACCATGAACCTCAGATGGATGTTATTTCGATTGGGAAGGGGAAGACTAAAATGGATGCCCTTTACCAGCACGTTGTTGACGGTATGTTTGACTTTTAAGATAATAGAATTTTAGTTTTTTAATGGTGTAATTTTCTAACGGTTAAAGCGTTCATTGTTTTTCTAGCGTATGCAATGGGATTGCAAGGTGGCCAACAGGGAGACTTTCCATGTATATGGGCGTCAACTGGTCAACAGCAAAATGCATGTGACATTGATAATACTGGTAATAGTGAAGGGTTTTGTGTGACAGACCTATTGAAACAAACGATGTGTTGCAAACTGTCATCGTTGCTGACCATCTGCACCAATGTTCATCCAATGTTCCTTCAAGTGGGAAGGGAAAGAGTAAAATGGATGACCTTTACCAACATGCTGTTAACGGTATGTCACATTTTCCAGATAGTGGAACATTGGTTTTAGCATGTTTTCCGTCAGTGTCACATCTAACAGCTGACACTGTCACTGTTTTTCTAGCATACGCAATGGGACTACAGGAAGGTCCCATAATAGAGAATAAAGCATTCCCCAACAGTTCAATGCATTGTATCTTGGAACTAATTTTTCTTAGTGACATAGTTTTGGTTTTAAATAATGGTCAGTATGAGCTCAATTTTTCTTAGTTGTTTTAATCCTAAAGTGATACATTATTTGGAACTAATTTGGTTCTGATTCCTTTGTTTTAACCATGATATGCAGGTCTGGTATCATTTGAGTATCATTGATACATATTCAGTCTTTTATATCAATACCCATCATTGTAGGTGGACATTAATCGGAAGGATGGCATACAACAATTGATCCACAAACATCGGCACCACCATCAGCGTCGCGCAGACGTGAGTCACCTCCCTTTTTTATAATGTCTGTATATGTGATTCGAGGTTCGGAAAGGAGTCATGATTCTTTCTGATATGCAACTTTTTTTTTTTTTTTTTTTTTTCAAAACCAATAGCTTATAAAGAAATAATCAATATGGCAAAATCTCAGGTTGGCTACTCAAGCATAAAGGAACTCTACTATTCAATATATTGAAAATTACTAAGGTCCAATGCTTTAATTGTTTGATCAGGATTTCATCGTTATGAAATGGGGAGTCGAACAAGTTGTAGTAGAATTAAACCGAAAAAGTGTGTTTGAATATAGTCTGATTATTCTTTTAAAACAGTAATTAAATAACACAATTTTGTTTTATAGCATGGGCGATTATGTTGGAACCGTGGTTGGATTTGGTTCACAACTTCGTCATTTGGTTGATGCATTGGCTATGTCCTTGGATGTGCCGTTCATGGAAGATTTTGTTTCAGGTATGCGACTTACTTTTAGCTCGACTAAAATTGCCTGTACATCTGTGTTTTTTCTCAAATAGTTTACAATTGTAATATGTATATTTCCTATTTCTGTTTTGGTTGTTTTCAGTTGAAGCATCAGGATCTTAACAACTGAAGTCATCTGCAATAGTTCCTCCACCAACAGTTCTTGAACGTGTGCTTAATTAAATTAGAGGGCATAAGCGAATTTATGAAGTACTCCGTATATCTTTAGTATGATAACTGATTTGAAATACAATCATCTTATGTTGCTGAAATTTGTAACAAGTCCTAAAACAATTGCCACACCAGGTAGCCTTTTGAGTATTGTTATGCTGTTGCTTGCACCACCTAGAGGTGTTGCGAAAAAGGGTGATTTTGATGCATCACTTCTGTATATTTAGCAATGACAGGTCTTAACAAAAGAGTGGGGGTCAAGGACAAGGACAATCCGTATTTATTAGGGGATTTGGTGCTAATAATGATTTTGATAGTGTAAGTTCTTTGTACCAACACTTCCGTTGTAGAAGTTTAATTTAATATGTGTGAGAACCTGCATACAGTTTATTTGATGAATGAATTGACCTCATTTTTATTTTTCAGGTCACGTTGCTTATCTGAGTATACAAGATGAACTCCTTCCTTACAAGGATGTAAGTGCAAAGGTCATCTATGGTGTATGTGTAGAACTTCAATTTAATCTTACACTTTGGTGCTCCATAACTTCATGCTTAGGATTTTACAAATCATGACACAGATGCTTTCTGGTGCTGTAATGCATGCAACATCTTAACTAATTGACACGTTTCAAATCGAACCGATCTTCACCTATGACCTAAATCAGCAATACCTGCTCATGTTGACACCTCAATATGAGAGTAAAGGATTTATTTTTATTTTTTGACTGTTTTCTTAATCTGCTATAATCATGTTCGTCTTTTACCTATCTCATACTTAAGTCCAAGTTTTAATTTCAGTTTGTACTATATCTCCCATCTATATGCGTTGAGGTTTCATATTTGGTGACTTGCAAATCATCCATTGTTTATTTATGCATGCCAAGCCAGAGACAATGGATAAGATATGCGGCATAGTGAGAAAGCGGCTTGCTCTAAAAGGTGACATTTCGATCGCTGGTGAATCAAAGTTCTCTTCACTAGGATCTGATTCACTTGACACGGTACTCCAACATCTATTGAAAGTTTTATTTCTGGTCAATATTACTCTATTACATTCAATATTGTATTGATTCCTTTGCATGATACTTGTGATTCTTGGGAAGAGTTAATTGTCAAATTAGTCAAAGCATAGCTAATTGAAATTCCTTCATATAATAATTTATGTCATAAGGAATCAGATCAAACTGAACGCGTTTGATGGAAACGAGTATTCTAAAACGAGACTATTAGTATTTTACATAAACAACTTACTAATTAGTAATTACTATTAAAAAAATAGTAATCTATAGGTTTCAGAAAGGAAAATTTTGTAACCCTCACCCTGAATCCGTTCCTCTCTAAGATGGATGTTATCATGTATGTAACTGTCTCATGTGGATATATGCTTGATGTTTAATAATTTTTTTTAACCATGTGTACGCTAGGGTGAAATTGTTTTTAATGCAAAGTTTTGATTAATAATGTCGAACGAAAACAATGTAGATTGTCGTGATCAATAAATATAAGTGAACTCACTTTGCCAACTAAAGGTAGTAACTTAGTGCAGTATTCAACGTTTGGTAAAATGGGTACTACTTTATTGATCATTGAAAAGACAAGTTACATGGTAATATATTTGTATCCTTTTGGTCAGCCTATCGACTCTATTATGCAATGCCTAAAACCCATGTTCGATGTATTTTATTGCATGCCCTTTAAAATGAAAACTATTACAACATACTCAACTATAATGAACTTTAATATGGACGGGTAAGCCATATAGGAAAATGGTAAAAAACTGGTAACTTTCACGTGGTTAGTATATACATTGTTGTGAATTTTCTTAAACAAACCAATAGAGGTACATTGCACTCATTGTTTACACAAAATCCTTTCGACATAACTCAGTACAAAATTATTTGATGTATTCATTTTTTAACAGTTTTTTGACGATGGCAATTCCCTTCCAAGGAATAGAAGTGCCACATCAAACAATACCTACAAAGAAACAACAAACAACCCGTCTATCTAATTGAGGATTAAGATCAATAGAATAAATGTTACAAACATAACGATAATAATACAGTTTAATAGATATATGCATTGGAAGAAATATTGGATTACTTTTGTACAGTTTGAGACACTCGAACCATTTCTCACATTTTGCATTAGATTCTTTGAAAGTAGACCCATTATAGCAATACGCTTTAAACATGACCCTCAATAACTCATTTATGTTGAAAAATAAATTACAACCGGTGGTAACTGGTATATAATGTATGTTGTTGCTTATTTATTCAACAACCAACATAACAAACGGTAAATAAAGTTGGTTTATAAAATTTCTTGCAGATATCAACTAGCAAACTGGCGATTACGGCCACTGCCAAATGAAATATTAAGGTATGGTCAAGCTTGACTCATATTAACCATTTGACCCGCCATATATATAATCATAATTTCTTATGAACTTTTTGGTTATTTATTTACAGATACGCTAGGGAAGATACACATTATCTTCTGCACATATAGGATCTCATGGAAAGAAGGTTGCTTACATCGTCAACTGATATAGTTATCTTTTGATATGCAACACATGCATTTGGCACCGCAATATATGAAAAAATACATACAATTTTGAAAAATATTTAACGTAAACTAATATTATCACAAAATTAATTAACCTCCCTTTCCTTAAAAATGAATTAACATTGGCAAATACAATAAAAAATAAATAAAATTCGTAAATTCTCCTTATTAATAAATAACTTATAATTCTAAAAGATCACTAATATCCCTACGTAACTAAATTAAAATGTAAATTACAAAGCATGCCCGCCCAACGGACGGCCTTCGAAAGCTATATTTGCAATAAATTCTTTCAACATGTACACTTTCCAACCATTCTTACCACCCTTCGTTCGCTATACTAAAATATGCCAACGACAATTTGGGAGGGCTTATATGCTTGGGAGGACTTACCATTTGGCTAACGACTCTAAGTCTGCAAAGAAAGGAGGAGACAGGCAGTTTAATAGTTTGGTTGATGTCTACTAGAAGATACTTGCATCTGATGGTATTGCTGAGCTTTACCGTGGTTTCAACATCTCATGTGCTGGTATCATTGTCTACCGTGGTTTGTACTTCGCATTGTCCACTAGATGAAAAGGATTATGACAAGAGACCAAACAAGGAAACAGAAGAGCACGGTGCGAGTAAGGATTATGCATCATCAAAGAGTACGATGATGACAATGATGGAACCCGTTGTTTGAATTTGTGGATTTGGGTCATTATCACAAGTTGAACGGTTTCTCCAAAGGAAAGTTTTCACCCATGACCAATTTTATATAGCTGTCTATAGACTGAAGAATAAGAATGGATTGAAAATTCTTTGTTGTGATACAGATGGTAATTACGCAAAATCAACAACGAACATTGTGTATAAAAAAGCTTATTTCGCATTTGAGTTTAGATCAACTACTATGCTGTTACAAAGAAATTTGTATATTTTAATTATTCTATAATTGTAAGTTTCATTTATTTTTATTTTTAATGCATTCAATATAAAAATTGGTACGTTTATATCTTATTTTACGTTAACTTATTTATTTCAATGATATTCATAAATATATATGTATATATATATATATATATATATATATATATATATATATATATATATATATATATATATATATATATATATATATATATATATATATATATATATAAGTTTGTCGTGAAGATTGAGTTTTAGTGAGTTGTTATCTATTTGAGTCCACGTGTCCGAGTCATTACTTCCCGGTCCACAATATCAAGCAAAGTTCATAAATTCCAATGTTACGGCGTTGTCGAACTCAACCAAGACTAAAAAGTCAAGGTGACACCGACGTTGCACCAAAGTCACAAAGATATAATATATCTTCACAGATAATTATATTTCGTCCCATCATCAATATGAAATTCTACTCTCAAACAACTTCAACAAGACGAGGCCGACTACGGCTCACGCGACTAACCTATCTCCGTCATCTAATTTTCACATCAACACTTTTCAAAAATTCAACTACACCACAAAACTCTTTCCCATCGTCTCAAAATTCAACCAGTTCAATCCCAAGTCAAACCAAAGTCAACTAATATATCACAACAACTTTCAACATTATCATATTAGCCAAAATATATAATAGCAACCATTTATGTCAAAAGCCATAATAACCCATAACAAATGCAACCAAAACAAGAACATAGCAAGAGTAATAACGTGAGGCGGCCACAAGGACCATTGCCGAGACCCAAGGGTCTCGACTTCACCTCTTGTCGACCCAACCCACGACTATGAGCCCTTTTGGGTCTCTCGTGGTTCGGCCAAACAAGCAAACACCCTCAAAAGTGGGTCAAATCCGAACTAAACACTACCATAACCTCAAGAGCACATTAATAATCAACCATGAGTTTCAAACTAGTCCATGAATAAATCAAACATAACCAATTCATGGTCAAACCCCCACGAATTTGGTCAAATCTGTGCACAAACACAACCCAAGTGATACCAAAATTGTTTGTTTCATGTTTATATTAACCGAAAATCATTCAAACATAAAAACCCATCAAGTTAGAAGCCAAAATCATAAGTTCTAACAAGTTTGACTTGGAGTTAAGTCAAACCCACAAGAAAACCTCATTTTCTTACCTTTTCTTCTTAGATCTACAAGATTAGAACAACATGGGTGATGTGAGATGATGTTTTGGTGGCGTATGATATACAAAAGTTGTGATGGAGGCCATTTGGTGATGAAAGAATTATACTAGGATGATGAGAAGGTGATGGTGATTATTGTGGAAGTGTTAAATGATAAAAATGATGGTGGTGTTGATCAGTGACCGGCGGTGGAGCAAACAAAAGGTTGTTGAAGAATGTTTTAGGGCGCGTGTGGTGTGGTATAAAATAAAGGAGATGATAAGGATTCGTTTGGTGGTGGCGGTGAAGAGTGGTGGCCGGCGATGACACGGCGGCAAGGTGTTGCAGGTGGCGGCTACACAAAGAGTGAGAGGAGTGTGTGATGATGAAGATGAATATGTGAGGGAGAGGGTTAGGGTTAAATACCTGAATTTTGCAACTATGCCCCTCACTTTTAAGTATTTTGAAAAAGGTGCCCAAAACAAGGACTCGCGGTGCAATAATTAGCAAACTCTCCCGAAAACGCACACTTTTAATCACGAAAAATACTAAACATTGTCAACATAATTTTTAATCGCCACCATTTACTTTAAATACATTTTTCTATTAAATTTGATAATAAACACGTTTATAAAAACAAAACGTAATCATTTCCCATTAAATCCCGACTCTCACTTTCCGAACCCATATTTGTTATCAAAAATCCTCAACACGCGTTTACATACTCGTCATTATTTTAAAATAGTTTCTTCACGAACTGTGACTATAAATACGTCTCCGTTTATTTTTGAGAAATCAAAATATATATTTTACATATTATTAGGTTTCCTAGTGCCAGAGTCGAAGTAGTGCCTAACTTAACGCAATAGGAATGGTCTAACGACATACTATACCACATAAATAATCAACGATACGCACCACACTCCACATAATCAATCACCAATTCTCGTAATTTCTGAAAAACCATTTCAATAATATTAACGATTCATTTTATTTATAATACGACATTTTAAATCCGGTTCTCAATTTTACCAGTTGTCACAGGCTTAGGCTTTTGTAATAAAATAGATATAACCTTATACAATATTAGATTAAGTCAAGCCCGTTTACCCTTATCTATAATACTAGACTATTACAACATTATTACAAGACTCAATAACATACAAATGATCGTCACTTCTATTTCTAACAATCTCCCCCTAAGGGGCGATCATTGAGATCTCTCTTTGATTCCACTGATGATCAACACCCTTCTCTTGCTAACAATCTCCCCCTAAGGGGTGATTAATGAGATCTCTCATTTGTGATCTTGATCTTTGATCTTTGAAACTTGTTGTCTTGAACATTGAGTCTTGTTATGTAATAGTTTTGCTAGTTTCTTTGTTCCTTCATGCTTTGTGATCTTTGATTAATGTCGTTTAGTCGTTCTTTGCCTTTGTTCAACATCTTTACTATGTTGTCTTTACGTCTTTCTCCAACATGCTCATACTTTGTTTGACTTTAAATCTTTTTGAAGTTCTCTTTTCTTTGACTTTGATCTTTTTCTCCTTACTTTGTAGATTCTTTGACTTTGACGTAGAATCCTTTTGAGCTTTGCTTTGCTTTGATCTTTGAAGAGAGCTTTCTTTGAGCTTTGTTTGGTATGAGCATGTGGTTCTTTGAGTGATGATGAATTATGATGGTATCGGTCTTTCTCCAAGGAACATTCATCGGTAGCTGCATGGTAAATGTTAGTAATAATCTCTAATCGATCATCGTGGACTTTTCATAAAGATTAGACCACTACGATTGTTTTATTGATGAATGTCTTGATTCCATTCACCTTAGTCGGGCACATCAGCCGTCTGAGTCTCGTTAGGGACAGTTATCATTACATAGGATAAATCCAAGTAACGACCCACGTCTTAAGGACTTGATTCATGAAAGGAATTAGCGAGATTTCTAGCACTTACAAGCTCAAACTTCGAGATGAAGACTATCTCTAATCCTTACAAAGGATGTTCCTGAATTGGATACCCTCAAGAAGGCTTACAACATATATACCGAAGTATACCCACAATTCAGGTGAGCCGCTGAAGTATACCGAAGTATCACTCCATGACTGTAGACCATTTGAAACAAACAACCACCATTATATGTAAGGCAAGATCCGAAGATCTTATAAAGACTCTTATACGACTTGTCTCCTTTTTGGTGAACACAAGTGTATGCATATGAAAGTATATCCTAAGAGATCTTTTAATGAATCTCATGGCTCTAGACTCGATTACGTGCTTTTTAGTTTTAGTCGTCGGAGGCATGGAGCAGAGGGCCTCCACTTCAATATCAACAAATCTCAGAGTGAGAGGTTGATAGATTATGCAAGGTTCTCCGTGAGAAATGAAACAAGTACCATTTAAGAGATAGCCGAGTGGCTAGAAGGTTAAGTGCAGTGCGTCACTGGGTCCATGGTGTCTTGTCTTCAATACCGGTGTCACCTTTGTAACAATCAGTAGCATATGAGTTGAACCCGGTTTCTGCCCTAAGGGCTAAGGTTGAACATTTGGAGGGCTATTTCTTTTCACCCTTTCACTAACTTTTCTTTTTAATTCTTCAACCCCTTCTTTCTCCTTTTATTTCTTTACTCCTTTTTAAATCATACCTAAGGACTTCTAGTACTAAGCTATTGGTGTTGTCCTTAGATAGTTCCCTCCGAATCTGGCGGATCGTAGGACATAAACCTAACATTAATCACCTTATAACGTCGTGCTTATCCTAGGTTTATTGATCACATGCCATAAAACTTTTTGTAAATTCTCTCAAACTGTTTATGAATATAAAACACATTTTGGTTAACACTTCGAGAGTTTTTTATTTTCTAAAATACTCCTCCTTCACATGTGCTCATAAGTTTTTAAGATAAATTTGCACATGTTGGGTAGAGTTCGCACTTTTGAATTGATCGAATTTCAGTGAACAAGACCGATTCGAGACACGTTTACATCACTAGTTGGACAAGCTTGAAATTATTACCTGGCCTGGTCAAGTCCAAAGAAAGTTTCTCGAAATGGTACATTCTACTTGGACAAGTCCTTTCGATTACTGACATTTAAGCTTCGTCAATTCGTTGGTTATATCTGAGTCGAGCTCTTTTGAGATTCTATAACGATCTTTAAGCATTTTTGATCACATTTTAATCACTTGTTTCCCCCCTCAAAAATAGCATATCGATAGTATTTTTTATACCAATTGATTAAAATCTTTGTTTTTGGAAAGCTAATAGTTAGAAACGAATAAGAAACATTTGATTGATATTTTTATGCAAATCCGTTTCTTTGAACATGAATAAGGAACATTTTGGTTTTTGAAATACAACCCCTAAAAACTCGCATATATTTTTGAGAAATTAACCTTTTTAAAGTTAGAGGGAAGGAGTCTTCTTGAAGCAAAATTCTTAAAGAGTAAGAAATTTCAGATTTGTTGAATTTTGCATCAAGGTTTTTTGAAAAACAAAGACTTCTCTTTGTTTGAATAGGAATGTCGCACTGAGGCGTACAACAATGTCCATTTTTAGTATAAGTGCACTTTGTTGATGAAAATCATTTTTGCGTAGGACTTTCCTTTCATTGAAAAATTGATTTGTGCACTGTAAGGTGTACACAAGTCATTTTGATGATGAGCACCGATTTTGATAGATTTCGAAAATCTTTTTGAAAAATCTTGAAAAAGTGGTGCTCAGAATGTAAAAGAATTTTGAAAATCTAATTTAACATAAGATCAACAATCATTGTCTTGAGCTTAAAGATTTTGAAAGTTTTTCTAAAAATAGCTCAAGCCAGATAAGATTTTGCTTCTCGTTTTTATGATAAGTGCTATAAAAAATATTTAAAACCTTTGTTGTGATTAAGCACTTTCCTTTCTTTGAAGCGCGGGTCCTGAACTGATGTGTCTAGAAGCCATCATTTAAGTGTGGGTTTCGTGCTGAAGTATACGAAAGCCATATTTTGAGAAAATTTTGGTTGACACAAAATTTCACGTAGATAATTTAACACGGCTAAAGTTTTAAATGAATATCAAATTTGACTGCGAGGATGATTCGTTATTATTTATTTTGGTTTGAAGTAATGCTTTACGAGCGCGTGCACTTATTTCACCTTCTTTCTTTCTTCCTCCCGCGAAGACGACTTGTTTGGGCATATATTAATGGTGATGAAGACTTGGATATCTAGTTACTCTTGTGATTCTTTCTCTCTATACCCACAAAGTAGCTATCACTTTAAGGAGTTACGTTGTCGTACTTAGTGCCTCACGCAGTTGAGGATATGTCAAGATGGATTGTGCTTATTACACTTCTGTTAAGGGTATAAGGTACACCGTTCTTGGTCACAGGATAGTACAAGCTTAAGTCACAAGTCTGGGGGATTTTACTTCATTCTCAAATTCGTCATATCAGGTTATCTTCACATGTGGTTACTACAGAGAGCTGTTGTTTTTGATACAGGGGGTTGATAAAGAGTTAGACAATTTCAAATGGTATTGTTAGTAGATTGGGTTTATCGACATTTTCTCACGGGTTGATATGATTAATGATAAAGTGCTTCCGGTTAATGCTTCACGTACACATCATTATGCTGATTCCGATAAATCGTAACCATCAGGGGAGAGAAATGTGTACATCGAGGACGCACAACCAGTGTTTCAATTTGTTACTTTGGTGTAATCATTTCATGTGTACGTTACGGGCTGATTTTTCATATGTAAGATAACTGGGATTCATTTGGTGAGATGAAGATGTTGATATTCTGTTCCCCCGAATGGACAATCTTGAAGAAGGTCGAGTCTACAGTCTGTTCTACATTTTCCGATGCGTGTTAGAAGACTAAAGACGGTATGCATTTAATTACCAAAATACTTCTTTAGATTCAGGGCATTCATCAGAAAGGTTGTCAGTTTGGGGGAGAGCACTGATAACGCTCAAAGTTAACATGTTTTTAGAAGCGTTAATAGTGTTTTTATGCATGTTATTTGGTTACTTTTATATGCTTTTGCAACTAAATCGTATCAAAGTATGTTTTTGTAGCATATGTAGCCAAATGTAGGAAAAATGAGGAAAAAGTGAAGAAAATGGAGCACATGCGATTACATGAAGATTCCCAAGTTCAAAGTCCAATTTNGCAAGCACTAATTAGGGGAGAGCGAAAAGCCAGACTTAGTCCCTAATTAGATTTGCTCACATTGTTCTTCTGCAAGTAAAGAGATGGCAATTGAGAAGATTTAGGAAGCTGAAAGAAGTAATGAAGTTTGAAGACCATTCTCGGAGTTGCTGTGCTTATGTTTTTTATTTAATTTTTCCTGTAGGGAACGTTGTAAGCAATTCCCATATGACATCACTTTGGGGAGAGATTGTTAGCCTTTAAAGTTATGTCATAGTCAGCAATTGCATTTGTATTACTTAGTTTTCTATTCTATCCCACATCGCCCCATGAGGTAAACATTGTAAAGGCTCTTATGCTATAAAAGAGACCTCATACCTCATGATAGGTTTGGATGTCTAATTTGTATCATTAAGGTGTGTGTGTTTTTCCTCTCTCTCTCTAGAAAAACACACACATCTTCCCCTTTCTTAATCTAATAAATACCATGTCTTATCTTTATTATGAGCTTCCCTGACCCCCCGAACCACATGAATCATATAGTAGTATCGATCCTACAAATCACCTTCTTGTTTCTTTTCTTCACCTGGATTGATCGAGCATGATTATTTTTGGGAGAATCACTTGTGTTGGTTGCGTCGGGTATTCGCCAGTACTGCATAGGTGGAAGTAAGGCTAGATCGTAAGCAATGTTGGAGTGTACGAGTCAATTAGTAATTCGAATAGAAGTCGACTTAGGGTATAGAAACCTTGGGTTTAGTTGAGTTGAAAGAGATGGAGAGAGGGGATCGATTTAGGGTTGAGTGAAGATGAATGAATTCTAGTTTAGGATGCCTTGGTACTTAAAGGGTACCATGTGTTGGCATTATGTGTACATAACGAAACATATATACTATTATTAGTTATTATTTGTGAGACCTAAGGATCACACACGTATAACGCGAGACACTAGAAATATGTATATGTATATATTCGGTATAAACGTATGTATGTATATTGAATAATAAGATAATTAAAATTCTAATCAGAATATCATCCATAGATAAAAGAATGCTTACCTTTATCATGGTGATGTTGACCTATATTTCTTGCATGTTCTTTTCCCATTGCAAGCTTTTCATCATCAGCCAGTGCCATGAGCACTTTGAATTTGACTTCTGCTTCATCATCAAAGGATACATCCTCATCATCCCAGTCAAAGGTTTCAGCAATGAAACCTTTATTTTTTACTAGAAAGGATTTTGAAGAAGTAGAAGGTTGTGGTTTAGAAGGAGTTGCTTTCAAAGAGAGATTTTTACCTTTAATTTCTTGTACTTAGGCATCCAATCCTTCTGAATTTTAGGTTCAGACTGTTAGGATTGGCCAAAGGTAATCATTTAGGGATAAAAACAATTTTGATTATAGGATGAATAATAAAAGAGTGAGGAAGTTTTTGCAACACAATCTTTAGCCATATGACGAGTTTTACCACATTTGTAGCATTCATTTGAAAAAGGTGTCCCAATGAACTTTGAAAATTTTCTTTTTATAAACCCTTTTGAGTTAGCTAATACATCTCTTTCATAGAATTCCTAATTCAGGTCATCCATGTACTCTTGCCTGCTTCTTTTATCAACCTCACTCTCTGAATCATCCTAAAAATCTTGAACACGTTCATTTGGATAAAAGAAAGTGGATATGTGTGTTGAGGTCAACATTTTGTTTTTCAGGATAAATTTTTAACATGAGATTGTCCTTATAAACATATCTTCCATAAAATTTAGCCAATTCAAGATTCTTGACATGGTTTGTATTTCTTAGCCCCTAATTATAGCTAAGCCAATTTATGGGAAGATTGTTTACAAAGCCAATGTTTATCTCATGTTTGGACACAGTGACACCATCATTAACAAGTTATTCATTAAAGTCTTATATTTGGTGTATGTCCGAGAGAGACTTTCACACGCTTTGGCATAGAAAGATTGATACTCAAGTTTTAGGTCTGTGACCCTATTTTCGCTGGCATCTGAGGACCTTCATGACTTAAAATCAGATTTGTCCATCTCTGCTTGGCAGTAGGATAGTTTATCACTGAATCCATTATATCATTCCATTGGGCTTTAGGTTTATCTAAACCCTCAGTGGTTTTAGGCTTATAGGGACCCTCATCTAAGCACCTTATAAGATAGGGTTCCAAGCCATAGAGAAAATACTAAATCACTTTTTCCACTTGGTAAAATTTCCAGGCTTAAGCTTAGGAGCAGTAGATAAGTAACTACCTCCCTTTCGGTCTATGAGCCCTATATTGTCAGTAGCCATGAAATGATCTTAATTTTAAAAATCTTTTTAGAACAGTTTATAAAAATGTTTTATAAATCAAACTTCTTTGATACCATTTGTTCACGTTTACTTAGTTATTAACTATAAAAGCTAAAACTTAAGTAACATGTCTACTAACAATGGTTTCACATTTACATACTAACAGCTTAACACACAATATAATTCTTTTCAACATTTAACTCTCTTGGGAATTCATTGATAATGATAATGACTTTGCTAGGTTCTAGGGGGCTACAATAGGTTCTTCTCGAATTGGTCATTAGTAAGCCAAGGAAGCCCTATTCCGTATAGATGTTGGTTTTTGATGTAGTTGCTTGTACTTCTCTTTTTTTTGCTGAGATCAACATTTTTGATTGAAAGAAAGAAGAGAGAGAACTCAAATATCAGCACAGAAATCTATTGATAGATATCAGAGAATTATACCCAAGTGTTTGCGGAATAACACTTAGGATTGAATGACAAGTATGTATGTGATCTCCTTAATTAAATAAAAAACCAAAGCTAAGTGTTTAAGTAAAAACTACGCTAACCAATAGATATTAATGTAGGACTTAGTTCTATTCGGGGAAGGAAAAATGAGCTCTTGAAAGTGTTAGAAACTTTTAATACAAGAAATACATTTTTCCTTTGTACAAAATATACCCGTTGGGTAAAAAGTTCGTGTCCAACATTTGATAGGCTATTCCTAGTATGCTACCATACATACTTTAGAGGAAACAATGTTGACAACTTTATGTACTTTTTACCAACTATGGTTGTTAGTGCAAAAAGTGTGATGGGTTGAAGATTGGGCTCAGTGATGCTTAGCGCTACTGTAAGCGAACGTTCCGAGTGGTATGTTCTGCACTAATCCAAGTGAATGTTTTATCCCTGCACAAATGAGAACAAACCGTTAGCCTTATCGTGGGGACGGACCCTACGATTAAGCTCCGGCGTGAGAGTAATTACTCATGTTGTCAGAGGAATATGAGAGTATTGGGATGAGTGAGAAAATCATGCCTCGAACTGCGTACTGAGGTTACCTTTTATAGGTGGTGGAAATGCTAGGGTTTCCTATCATTTCGCATATTTGCTTTAGTGGCTGATGTGGAACCCTTGTCGGGCAAGGGTCTGGAGCTTAACCGATGTTCTGTGGACGTGGACTATTTTCCGGACCGTGTGTTGGTCTGCGAGCGTACTCCAGGTGTGCCGCTCTATTCGTCCGTGTGTGTCCTTGTGCCCTGCTCATGATTTGGGGCGTTCAGTTAGACCCAGCTTAGTGGGTTTATTGGGCCGGAGCCTAGTTTGCCGTGGGCCGGAGCCCAGTTTTGTTTATTGGGCCGGAGCTTGGTTTGTGTGTTGGGTCGGAGCCCATTTGTATAGTACAGTCCAGGCACAGTAGGCCTGCTATCCGTACTATACGTCATCAATGGTACTTCTTGACTTTTGATAAGTGCTTTTGAACTTTCCAAGGAGTTTCCCGCCCGTTTATCCGAGTCTTAATTGTTCATCAGAGTCATCTGAGTCTTTTAGAATGTTATCAGTGTTTGAGGAGATCTTCAGGGCTTTAGTGTATTATTGTCATCACACACTGACTCCATCATCGTGATCCTGGTCCTTGTCTTCACGCTTTGAGTTCCACCTCAGGTTATGATGAGTCTTCTTCTCCAGACTCTGAAGACTTTTTGAGAATGACTCCTGATGTTTTACAACACAACAGGGACTTATATCTACTTAAGATTTTTTTATTTTTTTTCCCTAGATCAAATTTATACTAAAGAACTTTAGGCTCTGAAGTAGCCTAAGACTTTAATAAATAAAATCACATAACAATTTGTTTTATGTTGTATTCGTATGTTTTCACCATTTTAGCATATATTTTTATATGATACATATGCTACAAACTATAAACATAGCTAACTGTTATTAATACGAATATTTCTAATAATACTACTAATAAACACATTCGAACGGATGTTAAAAAATAAAAAATAAAAAATAAAAAAAAATAAAAAATAAAAGACTTTTGAATGAGTTATGAATTTATGTTAAAATCCCGCTGCAACGCGTGGTTTGCAATTTCTCATTCACAATTAAAAACAAATAAAAGGGCGCACACACAGCGATCGTTACTTTTAAAGCATAATAATAATAATAATAATAATAATAATAATAATAATAATAATAAACGCACAAATCGGGCCAACAATATTTTGTCGAAAACTATATGTGGTCGCAACTCTGTGCGTATAATCGTTTACTCACAAAGTGATTAGCGTATAAAAATATTATATAAAAATCCAGAACTAATTGCTTTAAAATATATCTTATTTTGTCATATTTTCTATATATATATGTAGCGTAGAGTAAGGATCAAATGAGAAATATAACTAAGATGAGAAGAATGAGAAGAAACCACAACCACAAATATTAGATGCACTCACAAAAATAGATGCATCTCCCTATTATTTCTCTTTCCTTATTTAAAATATGTGGCCACAATTTTTTCTCATTCTTCTCATTTCAATAATTCTTCTCACTAGATCCATACTCATGTAGCGTATGCTAATTTTTTTTCTTCTTATATATACCATCATTTTGAGTTACATCTTTTCAGTTTATACCATATCATTTTGAATACAGCTATGTAAAAAAAAAAAAAAAAAAAAAAAAAAATGTTGCATGGACCCCTTTTTGTTTTGTTTTTGTATATTGGAGCAAACGATTAAACTTCTTACAAAAACACAAATTCATTGGAAGCTCCAACACGACTCAATCGCCATCAATTGTTAGATTTCTTCACATCCAAAACCTCATTGATTCACAAACTAGTAATTACACCTGATTTTGAACACGCACAATACCACAAACGTAAATGTATCTGTTTTATATAGATTGGGGGATTTATAATTTTTCTTCCTAGGGTTTCAAAATCAGTGAATTGTAATGGCATTGTTACGTAAATTAATGTACAAAAAGACTCCCGATCACCTTGTCTGGGTCTTTGAAAGAATTTACGGTAATTACTATTTCTCAATATGATTAATCAAAACCCTAGAATCTATGATAGTCTTCTTTCTATCATTACTTCACTTGTATCTAGGGGATATGCTATGTTGCGTTATTAGATGCTATGACAAATCTTAATTATGCTTCAGTTTTCGAATTAGTATCCGCTCATGAACTTGTAATAGCTAAGCGGTTCTTGAACTTATTTAGAGAGTTATAATAGAAATGATTATGTATTCTTATTAAGATATTGAAGAACATTTCTTACTGACCAGGGTCCTAATTTTTAGTTTCTTTCTTTCTTTTTTCTTCTCTGTGGATATGTAGATTATAAATGTTTTTAATGTATTTATGATTTCCTAGTAAGTGTGGGCAGCATATTCTTGATTAGGAGTTGTTTCTGTTTAATATATGGTAACATGCCAATTTGGTGTATAGTCTTTGACAGCTGTTTCAATGGAGCTTTGGAACAAGAAGATTACAAAGCCTATGTGGGCGACACAATAAGTCAGTTTAAAGAAGCTTACCCTGAACATGAATTCAGGATTCTTAACTTCCGGGCGGGTAAACATGAGAGCAAGATTACCTCAGCTATGTCGGAATCTGATTTGAAGCATTTGGATATAGTGGACTATCCTCAGGACTATGAAGGTTGCCCATTGCTCTCAATGGAAGTGATCAACCATTTCTTAGTATCATGTGAAGACTGGCTCTCATCAAAACAAGAACATATTCTTCTCATGCATTCTGAGTTTGGTGGTTGGCCTGTTATGGCTTTCATGGTGGCTGCTCTCTCGCTTTATACAAAAAGTTACATTGTTAAAACCAAGGCCCTAGAGACGGTTCATAAGCAGGCTCCTGTTGATGTGTTACCCAAAATGCTACAAATGAATCCGGTACCTTCTCATTTGAGGTACTTAGAATATGTGTCATTGAAAAATGCTCATACTGAATGGCCTCCGGCAGAGAAGAAACTCACTTTGGATTGTGTGATAATGAGAATGATTCCCGATTTTGATGGAAAAGGTGGTTGCAGTCCTGTATTCAGGATCTACGGACATGATCCTTTGCTACATGTTGATAAGTCCCCTAAACTTTTATTCTCAACTCCACGAAGACGTAAGAATGTCCGATACTATAATCAGGCAAGATGTCCTATCTTCATCCTTATTATGTTTTCAGAGTCACATTTCCTTTCTTAACTGTTAATAGTCTCAATCATTTTTGTTTACGGAGTAGTAGATATTTATGATTTATTGAACGTACCTTTAGAATGTGCAGGTTGATAACTAAACGTAACTACCTCTGATTTGTGCACCCTAAAATTTTTGGATGCAACATATAAAGTATTCTTTTATCTTGCAAGCAACAAACCTCGATGTGTGTAGTTTGTTGTTAAATTTTTTGGGATATATAAAGAATTAGTAATTTGTCATCGATGTTGTTCAATATCATGGTCTTCTTATATATGTGAAAAGAAAAACCAACGAATTTAGTTTAAGGAACTAATATGATTAAGTAATAATTGTCTAAAAATGTATCTAATAAGCTTAAGTTTGTACAATTTCAGAAAATTATCCCTATGATTAATAAGCTTAAGTTTTGAAAATATTACTTCATCCTTTTGCAGTTCTAGGAGTGACATATCTACACTGAGAATGTAAAAAGACAACGAGTTATGCATTTGTTATCTTGTACGGTCTCTTGATGTAAATTGTTATGCTAACCCTTGTTAAATATTAATGCAATATTCAGTAAATATATCTAGCCTCCCAGTATGAATTATATGTCGCAAGTGTTTTTCTGTTCTTCAAGTGCATGCCAATATCGATTGTGTGATTTCTGTTAGTAAATTAGGAGTGTGATTAACTAGTAGTTAGTTGCAACTATGTTGTATGTGAAATACTTTTTCCACCTTAATATTAAAATGAAAATTATAAGCAACTATTTACAGAAAGATTTGGCACTTGGTCATATATCGATTATCACGATGATTTTTTCCAGTCATATCTGAGTTTGGGCAATTTAGGAATACCAAATTCATCTGAAACTTCAGATTTGAAATATTCTATCTGTATGGTAAACCACAATTTCAAGCAAAGTATTCAAGGTTATACATATATATATATATATATGTAATCTTTAGCTATATATGTATTTGGATCTAATTTATTTCCTCAGAATATGTTGATGCGTCAACTCTAATTGGCATGTTAACTCAAATCTCCTACAAACATCTGCTTAGTGTTTCTTTCTTTTTTTTGTGTGTGTGTGTGTGTGTGTGTGTATGTGTGTGTGTGTGTGTGTGTGATATAAGTATTTCTGACATGCCCTGATGCTCACATGCATGTTATATGCTTGCCTTCTGGCATGCATTGCAGGCAGAAAGTGAACTTGTTAAAATTGATATCAATTGCAATATTCAAGGTGATGTTGTGCTCGAGTGTATTAGCTTACATGATGACATGGTGGGAGAAAAAGTTATGTATCGTGCCATGTTCAACACAGCATTCATCAAATCAAACATGTTGATGCTTAACCGTGATGAAATTGACGTATGCTGGGATGCTAAGGATCAATTTCCTGTGGACTTCAGAGCTGAGGTATTTTACTTAACTTTAACACACAACCATTATTATTTGTTGTACAGTCAAACTTACACAATAACTAAATAATATTTTATTGGATAAAGCTTATTTTCTCGGAAATGGACACCTCGGCTTCCTTGGTTCCATTAGATTTGTCTAGTTTTGAGATGGAAGGTCTACCGGTGGAAGCTTTTAGTAATGCGCAAGAGATGTTTGGCAATGTGGATTGGCTCGTTCCTAAAAGTGACGAGGCTTTAAATAAGCTCCACCAGATGCCATTGTCTGCTGTTTTTAATGAAATGTTGGAAACTAGCTATCAAAAAACTGAATCCCGTAACATATTTCACACACTTCCTAAAAGAAATAATCAGGTAAAAGACACCGAATCAAAGTTAGATGCAGTTGGACCTACAAGTACTTCAGGTCGTACACAACTACCTTCAGCTACAGAAGCATCCTTGAACGGTTCTGTAAAACCTTTCTCTTTACCACCTCATATAATTTTGACATGTGCACACCCTTCTGTTTCTGAAAAACTTGGAACACATTTGAAAGAAACTGCGACATCATCTTCAGCTGGTGATGCCCCACCACCACCTCCAACGAAGACAGGTGGAGCTCCTCCACCAGCACCTCCCCCCGTAAGTGGGAGTGGACCTCCTCCTCCACCGCCAGCACCAGCACCACCACCAGCGCGGTCAGCGCCTCCACCACCATTAGCGCCTCCACCACCAAAACCTAAGACGGGACCACCGCCACCACCTCCGCCAACATCATCTTCTTCGTCTAATGGAGATGTGAAAGATGGTGGTGGTGCTCCACCACCACCACCATCAAACAAAGCCGCTCTAGTAACCCCGCATTCTGTAAATAAGAGCCATGCATCTCTATCAAGAGCACCTGCCATCAAACCTCAACCAGGAAAGAAACTAAAGGCTTTTCATTGGTCAAAGTTCAATAAAGTAGCACAAGGAAGTTTTTGGGCTGAAGCACAAGTATCTAGTGAAGCTGCAAGGTGCTCCTTTATAAGAAAAACAAATTTAATTATCTCCTATTATGTATTCTTTTTCTTAATGATATCATTATTCTTATTGTTCATTTACATTAGTGTACCAGAGATTGATATGCCTGAACTCGAAACTTACTTCTCAGCAACGGAGCCGAATTCCAATAAGGGTGCAAATATAAAAGCTCCAGCAGCTAAGAAACCTGAAAAAGTACAACTGGTAAGTAAAAATTTTTCTTGATGTGTGAAATGACATGATCCATGTATATCTTCTAGTAGATTTATCAGCTTTGGGCTCATTTGGATTATCTTTTATCTATAATGGGTTGAATGATTTAATCCAAAGGAGCAAACTAAAAATGAAACGGGTAAAAAGTCATCCAGTGTGTATTCAAACACATAAAAACCCACTAAAAGTACTATTGATAAATGTATTATGGGCCAGCCCTAACCAGCCCGTTTCAGTCGGCACTTGAAAGTTACTCGCATTCACCCAAACCCATATTTTGACAAAGATAATGATGATTTAGGTTGACAACTCTAGTCCTTGTTTATCTGGTTGCTCTTGAAATATCCATTTCATCTCCCATACCTCGCTAAGACGGGATTGGGTATTTTTGTTGTTATTGTTATTGTTATTGTTAGTGTTATCGTTTTTGTCTTGAATATCCAGTCAGACATGACTCTCTTTCTGTAAATTTTATGATCATAATGATCGATTTGTTTTTTCTATCTAAATGAATTTTAGTCCATGGAGACTCCTCTGCCAAGGTACGATGGAGTTGAAAACAGAACAAGTTCGAACATCTCTGTATACATTAGTGACTGCTATTCAACTTTCTTGCAGATTGAGCACAAACGGGCATACAACTGTGAGATCATGCTTTCCAAGGTGAAGACACCATTGAGTGAATTAATGGTAAGCTCAAAGTGAGCTGCATCTTAATCAGAATTAGTGGTTTTAGCTCAATGATTACAACAGCATGACTGATCAACTTTAAAGAGTTGATAGACTCATAAGACTTCTGTTGTAATTTTATGTGTTTGTCTAAATTACCCCTACTTTTTCTAGAACTTACCAAACATAAACCTTTTTAGCCCGTGTTTTTGCTATGTAGATTAATCAAAAAGAGATAACCAAAAAACTATGAATTTGAGAAACATGATTAATGCAGAAAAGGCATATAAAACACTTGAAATGCTTGGAAGTTAATGATGTGGGTCAGTTGTTTACTTGTATATGTTCACTGACTCTTTCAACATATCAAACTCATAATTTTTTAGGAATTAGAGCCAAGTCAATAAAACCTCTAATTGGTTTCCTTATGTAATATTATGTTGCTCTCTACTAATGCATTGATCCACTTGAGGTAGGGATGAGCATTTCGAACCGAATCCCGGAACCGAACCGGAACCGTACCGGCCGGTACCGTACCGAAACGGTACCGATTCCTGATATACGGTACGGTACCGGTACTACGAAATAAGGAGGAAAAAAAATCGGGACCACTAATTCGGTACGGGACCGGTACCAAATCGGGAAATTCCTGAAAAAAAGGGAAAATCCCGATTTCCCGGTACCGATACCGGTACCGGTATCCGAATCCTGTTCGGTACGGTACCGGTACCACAAATTTTGCTCGGGAAAAAATCGGTACCACTAATTCGGTACGGGACCGGTACCGTGCTCATCCCTAACTTGAGGGTTTATTTTTTAACCTCTTTTGTTCATTTCCCTATTTGATCCCCAGAAAGACACTTAACTTAGAATCTTTTTGATAGTCACCTTATGTCTGTTCTCCACTAGATACTACATGACTCATGTGTAATCATAACAGACATGAAGTCTTTTTGCATCATCCTTAATTGTCGTACACCATCGTTCAAACCAAACCAATTGAAAGAATATTCGTTATTAAGTAACTACTCTTGTTTTCTGATCGAGTATGATATAGAGAACGGTTTTCAACATGCAGGTCAAAGTATATAGGCAGTGAAACTTCATCCTCTGCTAGTTTTAGGAACGACATAGAATATCCATGTTAGAGCTTTTTCATGTATAAATATCCTTGTATGTTAGAATATTGAATATGTATTCAAATTCCATTACATGCTCATTCGATATCATAGTAATCATGTTTATGTTTTAATTATAATTTATGTTCATAAGTGACTTAGTTGCGAAACTTGACAGGGTCCTGTCCTTGCTTTGGATGATTCAGCAATGGATGTTGAGCAAGTGGATAACCTTATAAAGTTTTGTCCTACCAAAGAGGAGATGGAAAAGATTAAGGTGTAATGTTACCTGATCTATTGTCAATCGCATTGTTTGGCATGTATTTATTAAAAATTTAACTTCGACATAAAATTCTGGTATCGACTACCAAAGAAAAGTCTAAAAAAGTACATAATTCAATTCATGTTTCTCGTTCAAGGGAATTTTTTGAAAACTTAAAGCTATTACAGCTGTTTTGTATATTTAATTTAAGTGAAAAGTCTAAGAATACATGAATGACAAAGTATGGAGAGTCATGTATGGTTCACATACTTGATCCTGTGAGCATCTTTCAAGATGTAATTTGCAACTTTTTAATCTTTAAATATCAAGATCTTTTCTGCCATTAAGGAGTTTAGTATTGAGGTTAAATGAGGTCAAGTTGAAGCTACCGTATATTTTCTTTATTCTCTAATATTTTTTAGATTTTTACGATCTATTACATTGCGTCATGCATTCATGGTTCTATTTTAATGAAACTGGCATTGTTTATGCTTAGGAATATAAAGGAGATGAGAGTTTGTTGGGAAGATGTGAACAGGTATGTACAATGCATTATTGCCTTTTATCATTGAAAATATGTCCGTATTTCAACTTCTTCCTATGGATATATTGTAACAGTTCTACAAGGAGCTAATTAAAGTTCCACGTTCAGAAGCCAAACTCATAGTTTTCTCTTATAAGATTAAGTTCAGTATGCAGGTCAGAAGATGAAACAACCACTACATGTATTTTCAGCTTCTTAGAAGTATTTGATTTTGATTTGGTGCTCTTATTGAAATTTAGATTTCAGAACTTACCAAGAAACTAAATGATGTATTATTGTCAGTAGAACAGGTAAGTAATCTTTACTTCAATATTAAGTTATTCTGTGACTATTTAATTGGATGGCTACGTGTTCATGTACAATGACGTTCTCTTATCAGATCAGGAATTCTGTGAAGTTTAGGAGAGTCATGCAGACGATTCTTTCTCTTGGAAATGCTTTGAACCATGGTACCCCAAGAGGTGACTTATTATTTTATTTGTAATAGTTTTTAAGTATGTTGTCCTCTTCACCATTTGTAATTGTAAAAAATAAAATAACATGGTTTCGTTTTAGGCGCTGCTGTTGGGTTCAAATTGGATACCCTCCTCAAACTTAATGATACACGTTCCAGGAACAAAACAATGACTCTGATGCATTATCTTTGTAAGGTAAAACTTCTTCTTTATTTGTTCTATACATATTTTGTTCTCCCGCTTTTTGGTTTACCATATAAATAGGAGAATAAATCTTCTACTTTTGGCCATCGTGTTTATGCTGGATATCTTAGGTGCTCGCAGACAGACTACCTGAACTCCTAGATTTTTCCAAGGAACTTGGCAGTTTGGAACCTGCATCCAAGGTAACCTTGGTGGAATTTGCAATTACTATAAATAGAAAATTACTTCGGCTTCATTTTTGTGTTGCTTTCATTACAGATACAATTAAGTTATTTAGAACTAGAAATGCAAGCTATTTCAAATGGTTTGAGAGAGTCGCTGGCAGAAAGAAAAGCGTCTAAAAAAGATGGACACGTGTCTAAACGTTTTTGTAAGGTATGTGATACGAATCAAATTACTAGATCTTATTCAAAAGCAAAATTGACAGAAACGATAACAAACCCTGCCGTTTGAGACGTAGACTCTCCCAACCTATTGATCGTAATTTTCTGATGACTAACCAGATGACTATATCTATGTATATTTATCCTAACTTGACCAAGGAAATAACTAAACATTGACTATAAGGAAACTAAATAAAACAAATACTCTCCAGCCCATAATAAATTAATAATTGCTTATCGACCTCTGTTGATTGGTTCATCGCTTGTAACACTTGCCCCATTTTGCTCGGGTCGTATTGTTGCCCCGTTCCCAAAGAGCCACCTTGTTCTCAAGGTGAAATTCTGGAAATTGTTGTCGGACGTGTTCTAATGATTCCCAAGTAGCTAAATAGCCTGGTAAAATTTTCCAGCGATTAAGCACCTCTCTATTTTTTTCTGAATTAAAGTTGTGCCGAACCCCTAACACCTTTTCTGAATTAAAGTTTGTTAGTATTCAAAAAAGACCGGTAAAAATTCAAAACACAATATACTTAAACATGCATAAATACTAGGGATAATTATTAAAATAGCTAAGTTGCCCAATCGTTGGGCTTTTTGACCTTAGAAAAAAAAAATCCGCTTTTGACCAGTTGCCCAACGCAACTTTTAAGGGGGGGACACGTGTCGATTTTTTGGGGCGACATATGGCGATTTTTTGGGCAACTTTGTCAAATTTTGGGCAACCTTGGACACTTGGCGTCTTATGGGCGCGACATGTGTCCACCCCCTTAAAAGTTGCGTTAGGCAACTGGTCAAAAGCGGCATTTTTTTTCTAAGGTCAAAAATGCCCAACGATTGGGCAACTTGGCCATTTTAGTAATTATCCCTAAATACTAATGGTCTAATGGACATATATTAAATTGGAGACCCTTCACAAATGGTGGCCTGCTGCCCCACTTGCACAGGATAATCAACGCCACTGAGTTTAGCGTAACATCTCATTAGTCACAAAATTGAGGGGAATCAAAAAGTCATTGCCCACTTTCCCCCTTATTACAGTTTTACCCCACTACTTTACTTCTCACTTGAGGTTGTATATGCAACTAAAAAAAATTGTTAAACTTTGAACGATCATCTATTTTCTTGTAAACAGCCAAAGAAACCAATGATAAGTAACTTGTTGTGGAATAACCGCGATAATATCCCACCGACTAGGTAAAAAGTGTGAATCTTTCAACACAATTATACCTCAAACTAGCTATTGAAAATTATGACACTATGAAATGAACAAGAGAATGAACACCAAACTTTCTTATATATTTCTCAATCAAAGAAACATATTGCAAAACTAGAAACCTACTAGTACAAAAGAAAGGAAGATAGAACACTACAAGATTGCTTGTATGTGTGTTTTGGTGTGCTTTCAACATGAAACTAATGAGCTATTTATAGGCTCAATATCCTTGCAAGTTCATGCATGTAGAAAGGATAAGCAACTTGCATCAACTTGTAGAACACAACTTGCCAATTATTAAATGTTCAATTTGCCCACTTGATATGAGCCAATATCCTTTCAAAACTCCACCTTGGCGAATATCAATTCTTCAATCTCATCATCGACCGTCATTGGTGGAGTCTCCAAACCAATCTTCATGTTTTCACAACATTGATCAAGTCCAAACAGTAATTGAACTTGATCCCAGCTAATAATTTAGTCAGCATATCTGCGGGATTCTTAGAAGTATGGATCTTCTCAATTCTAACTCCACCTTCTTCCAGTATCTCTCGTATGAAATGATACCGAACATCAATATGCTTCGTCCTTGCATGATAAACTTGATTCTTCGCTAAGTGAATTGCACTCTGACTGTCAGAATGCATCGTGACAAATTTCTGATTGATTCCAAGTTCACCAAGCAACCCTTGAAGCCAAATTGCTTCCTTTGCAGCCTCTGTAATAGCCATATACTCTGCTTCTGTAGTTGACAAAGCAGTAGTTGACTGTAAGGTAGACTTCCAACTAATTGGAGCTTTTGCCAGAGTAAATACAAAGCCTGTCGTAGATCTTCGCTTGTCTAAGTCTCCGGCATAGTCTGAATCGCAGTATCCTTCTACCCACTGACTACTTCCATGTTCGAATACTAACCCTACATCGACTGTGTTATGGATATACCGTAATATCCATTTAACAGCTTGCCAATGTCCTTTTCCAAGGTTATGCATATACCTGCTCACCATCCCAACAGCATGACTAATATCTGGTCGAGTACATATCATAGCATACATTAAGCTACCAATAGCATTTGCATAAGGCACTTTCTCCATGTATGCCCTCTCTGCATCATCTTTCGGTGACATAGCAGCACTGATCTTAAATTGAGAAGCAAGTGGAGTACTAACTCGTTTTGTTTGTTTGTCGAACCTAAAACGCTTTAGTATCCTTCTCAGATATTGTTTCTGAGTCAACCAGAGCTTCCTCAATTTTCTGTCTCTAACTATCTCCATGCCGAGAATCATCTTTGCTTCACCGAGATCCTTCATCTCAAATTCACTTTTCAAACGAGTCTTTAACTTTTCAATCTCGTCTAGACTTTGAGAAGCTATCAACATATCATCTACATATAGAAGAAGATATACGAAGGACCCATCTTGTAGCTTTTTTAAATAGACACAATGGTCGTATTTGCTCCTTGTGTACTTCGACTCCATCATAAACTTATCAAATCGCTTGTACCACTGTCTTGGGGATTGCTTCAATCCATACCACGATTTATGAAGCTTACATACTTCATGCTCTTTTCCAGCAACTTTGAATCCTTCTGGCTGAACCATATAGATTTCCTCTTCCAAGTCTCCATGTAGAAATGCAGTCTTCACATCCATCTGAACTAGTTCCAA
>LBNU01018319.1:36318-80941 GCA_014162995.1 Artemisia annua | reverse complement strand
GGAGGCTACATCGGAATCTAAAAGCATACATCAAGAAGCATTCTTGGTTGACGATGTTTGCAAGTGGAGAGATCTGATTCTTTATCATCACACTTGGGTGACATTCGGGCCTCTGCTACAAAGCTTTCCTTTGTATGATTGGTCCTTGGTTTCAACCTTAGGACAATCTCTTTTCCAATGACCTTTTTTCATGACAAAAGGCACATTTCATCTTTGGCTTGTCTTTTTGCCTTGACTTGGATCTCCATCTCTTATCATTTGCCCTTCTTCTGCGAACGACCCGACTAGCAAAACCTCTGCGTCTCCACCTGAACTAATCTTGCTTGTCCTTCCTTCTCAGTCTCTACTATTCAACAGAGCTCCAGCACAAATCTCATAAGAACATCGGATTCATCTTCCCATTAGAGTAGTTGTTTCAAGGCAACGTCGTACCTCCGTCTGGAAGCGATCCCAACAGTATCACAAGCTGAGATCCTGGTTCGTTTTGAACACCTCACCATTATTCATCAAATCGGTTACCAGTTGGTAAACTAGGTAATGTGATCATTCATCGTGGTACCTGGTACTAAGGGACGAAAGAGTCGCTTCTTCAATAAAGAGCTTATTCTGACAATTTTTCTCAGAAATTCTCTTCCAATGCCACCCACAGTTTATAGGGGTTTTCGTTTGAGGAAAGCATATCGTTGCTCTCGACAAGAAAACATGAACGAACCGTACACAAGCTAACCGATTGATATTGATGGTTAACCAATTTCTCTCTTCTACATCCTCTGGTTTACTTTCTTCAATGGCAATGTCTAGACCTTGCTGAAAAAGAGCGTCTAGAACCTCACTTTGCCACATACCGAAATGGCCTGTGCCATCAAAAACCTCCACCGCCAATCTTGCATTCGTCAAGACCGGTCTAGCCCAACTTGGAGATGTTGGATCCACCGATGTGGAAGGTTTGTCAACTTTGTCATCCACCATTTCGTGTACAAATTAATTTTCAATAGCTTCAACCAAAAAACCAATGTAATTCTTTTCTGATGTGGAGGATCAAAATAAATTGCAACCACAGAGCATACTAAGAATAACCTCGGCTCTCTGATACCACTTGTTGTAGAATAACCGCGATAATATCCCACCGACTAGGTAAAAAGTGTGAATCTTTCAACACAATTATACCTCAAACTAGCTATTGAAAATTATGACACTATGAAATGAACAAGAGAATGAACACCAAACTTTCTTATATATTTCTCAATCAAAGAAACATATTGCAAAACTAGAAACCTACTAGTACAAAAGAAAGGAAGATAGAACACTACAAGATTGCTTGTATGTGTGTTTTGTTGTGCTTTCAACATGAAACTAATGAGCTATTTATAGGCTCAATATCCTTGCAAGTTCATGCATGTAGAAAGGATAAGCAACTTGCATCAACTTGTAGAACACAACTTGCCAATTATTAAATGTTCAATTTGCCCACTTGATATGAGCCAATATCCTTTCATAACTAATTTCGATGATGCATCTTTGGAAATTTTAACTCCATGGTTTAGAGATATACGTGAGCATTTTTTAAGCAAATTTGAATCTGAACTTTATGGTTACAAAATGTTTCTAGTAAATGTCGTGTTAGTTGTATTCTTGACGTTTGTCAGCATGTGTAATACAATGATAATACTCCATTCCATTCTTTATCATTGCATTTCCTTGAAATGAACCAAGCACAATCAAATACTCTCCAGCCCAAAATAACTTAATAATTGCTTATCAGCCCCTGTTGTTCGGCTATTTTGCCCCATTTTGCTCGGGTCGTATTAGTATGACACAATCTAGTTATTATAGCAACTGATTATATATTGTATGATAATGCTTCTTCTTCAGTTCTTATATGCATACCTTCATGTTGACGTGTAACACATGTATTTTGTTTTTCCTGTTTCAGATATTAAAAAAATTTCTTTCTTCTGCGGACGTTGAAGCAAAATCCCTGTTATCACTGTATAAGGGGGTGGTATGTCCCACAATCTATTTTTGATCTAACTTGCCCACTCGTTCTTACTGAAAATTTGTGTTGCCATAGGGTAAAAGTGCGGAAGCTTTGCCTTCTTACTTTGGAGAAGATAGTAAACGTTGTCCTTATGAACAAGGTGTTTAAGACTGAAATTTAAAAGGTTATGATAATTAGTTCCTATTATATTTATGCTGAAATGCTGTTTTATGATATTCTTTTCAGTTGTTTCAACACTGTGTTCGTTTGTGAAAATGTTTAATAAGGCCCATGAAGAAAACTGCCAGCAAATAGAGGACGAAAAGAAGAAGGCAAAGAGGGAAGCTGAAGAAGAAAAAATAAGATTACAAAAAATAGAGGCAGCAAAGAAGAAGGAAGCTGAAAAAGAAAAGTTAAATATACAAAAGCAAGCTAATGAGGAATTGGAAAAAATTAGCAATGCGGCTATCAAAACTGCCGTATAATAAGTATTATCATTATTTAATGTTTTCTGTTAAGTTCAAATGGAGGTGATAAAGAAATGGGCACTGCATACTAGCCAACCGGGTTCCAAATTCAAATGATGTAAAGTTGTATAATACCACAGTTTTTCTGCAACTAAAGGTTGGTCCTGGTTTTTAAAGTTGCTTCAAGAACTTAAAGATTTCAAGTCAATTTGTTTGGATTTCATAATGAATTTGATGTGTTCTGCATTCAGTGAAGAAAAATGGGCACAAGTGTAAACCACTGTTGGCAACTCGTATATATATAGGAATCATAGTGTTGCAGCTAAGCAGTTATAATGATCATCGCCATGTTATAGTAAAAAATGACGAAGTTACGCTACTGAAACCAAGTCCTTAGAGATGGTTCATAAGCATGTGCCTGTTGATTTGTTACCCAAAATGTCACAAATGAATCCTTTGTTTGAACAAGGTTACCAGTGAATCCTGTACATTCCTATTTGAGGTACCACACTATGCGTCAAGGAGAAATGGTGGCCCCCAGCAGAAAAGGCACTCACTCTGGACTGTGTAATAATGAGAATAATTTTGATGGAAAAGGTGGTTGGTGTCCTGTATTCAGGTAAGATTCTATCGTTATTCGTTTTCAAACTTATGTTTATCATTTTTAAGGGGCTATCAGGTTCATGACCAGACATTCTCGATCCTTTATGTTGAATATTTATCGATAATTGCTGCATCATGCGTGCATCTTTGATCTTGCTACAAATAATCTTCTACGTGTGATTTAGTTTGTCATTTTTTATGTTCAACATTATGTTATATCATATATACGTAAAATAAAATATCTGAAAATTTTCTTTTGAGGAACTAATAGAACCGATAAGCATATATTAGTGTTAAAATGATTCTTCAACTGTGTATCAATATCTGTCCTTTGACTCGTATTAGTAGATTAGGAGTGGTTGACCTAGCTAGTTACTTGCAACTGTTTAGGGTGTGTAAGAGTTTGTCCACTTTAATATCTAAGATAGGAATCTATAGACAAATTGTTATGGGACAACCAATTTGCACTTGATTAGATACTAAATTAACAAATTTTGCATTTGTGTGGTCAGATTCTTCCTCATTCTAGTGACCATTGGGTTGCATTTCAGGCAGAAAGTGAGCTTGTTCAAAGTGATATGAATTGCAATATTCAAGGTGATGATGATGAAATAAAAATAATCATGTCATATTTAACACAGCATTCATCGTGGTTTAAAAAGATAGGGTGAAGTCTAATGTTGGTGGTATCAAGAATAGAGGAACTCTATATTTTACCAAACCTATCAGAAGCTTGTGTATTAAATGGGGCCAATTTGACGGTAACCGTCTACAGCCGTCAAAATCCATAACGGCCGCACACTGGGGGAAGGCACTGCCATCAGAAAGTTGCCTGAAGGCGGCTGCTGTGTTGCACATGGAAGCATGGTCCACATCTACCATCCTTGATTATCAATGGGTCAACGATGCAGGTTGGGTGGCCCTGTTGACCTTACTGCACTAGTAATTAGTACATGTCAAGCAGGGAATGGGCTCTTCAATCGATGACCGGATAATTAAAGTATAAGTTTAATGTGACAGACGAAGGTGTGGTTAAAAGTTACACCTCCGATGCGTTGACTTTTACTGACGGTTGTAACTTGTTCGAGTTGTAAAAGGTCGGAGTACTGAATACAGAATTGGTGTTTGGTGGTCACTTGGAGATGCAGATAAGCTTCAATGGTTACATGTTTAAATTCGCTCTTGGCATGAAAGAAATTAGCTCGACAACGTGTAGTGAATGAGTTTGAGGACATATGGTTTATAGACTTTGGGAGTGACTCAGGTTCGGCTAGATAGAGTTCACAATTCAACCAACGAAGGAGAAAATGCTCGATGACCCTTGTTAACCTCAATTACCATTACACGAGAGCCAATTGTAAATTGTTTCCATCCATGAACAATTTCATATCTGGGGTTTTTTTGGGTTAGATTGGGTTTTAATCTCGAGGTGTAGAAGTGTTGGTGGTTCAAATTATGTTCTCTGGTCATACAAAGAAAACGTATTTGACATGTGCGTGGGAAGACTCGAGCACCCATTGTGTGAATATGTGCTTTAGTATGTAATATGTTTTTGTTGCTAGTTGCTAACCGATCATAGAGAATTATAACAAATTAAACTAATGAATGATGATCATGTTTGTGTTTCTATTCAGATCCTACTTATATAAGGCAAAACGGTGGTTTTCTATCTTAGTTTCTTTGTCTTATGTCATGAAAGAACAAGTTACAAAATTGTAAGTAAATTCTTTAAATATTTATGGTTAAGCAACGTGAGCTAGATTTATATATATATATATATATATATATATATATATATATATATATATATATATATATATATATATATATAAAACAAGCAACAAGAGTTGGATTGATTTTGCATAGGTACCATTGGTGAAATTAATGTAACTATACATAAAGGGGCCGGAAATCACACTGGAGGATAAAACGATATGGATACTAGTATACTACATTGAAAAAACAGCTAATGTGAAATCGCTATAAAAGAAGACAGCTTGTTTTAAAAATAATAATCGCATTACATGCAATAAATAAATAACTTTGATAAATCCCCCGACCTCTAAACCCTCTACCTTGCAGGTGGGGTATATAAGAAAAAAGCTCAAGACTTTAACCATTTAATTTAATAGACAAGAACAAACATTAAAAAATATTAACTTTCATATCTTTCATCTTTTTTTAATTAAAACACATTTTCACTCCTTTTATATATCTCAAAAACCATAAACTGTTACACTTCAAAAATTACACCACCGTGACGAATATTTAATTATCTTTAAATAGATGGGTACTTTCATATACTATCTACATCTTTTTTTATTATTATTATTTTCTTTTAACCCGATGCAGTATTTTGCTTGATATATGACTTGTGATATAACACTAATCTGTAAGTTCGAACACTCAACATGCTTTCGTAAAACGGGTATAAATACTTTTGTAGAACTCCAAATGACTAATCATCTTTGGCATTGAAAGTTACACATCTTTAGCTTTCCAACCATGTATTACATATATTTTTGAACATCCAAATCAACACACTTTATTCATAGAAATTGAGTGTTCAAACTTACGTCACAAATGATATATCAAATGTGATATTATACCTTTAACATCTTCACCATTGATTATATCACTTTTTAGTTGTAATATTATACCTAGTGGTTAGGGGTTTAGGAGTTAGGGGTTTTAGATAATTAGCCCTTTTTATTTGATATTCATTTTGGTATGTTACATTAAATTATCTATACAATATTATCGCAACATATCGTGATATATTCAAAATTACTAAAGTTCATGGGACTATACATGTGTCACGTTTTAAAAAACATTTCATGTCAAGTTTTAGAATGTTACAAGTTTGGTTGAAGGGTTGAAGCTTGTCTTGTAAGAGTAGATAGATAGATAAAAGAAAATAAAAAATATGGTGATTTTTACATGTAAAGTCTTTTGGCCGTGCTAACGGCACTAATGAATTTATGATTGTCTCCTTTACGTGATTCTAGCAGCCCTAGGCATCATAACGCACATGGGCATTGTGACAGTATTGTGTATTGTCTCGGTTTAGTTTTGGTAGGCTTGGCTATTGTTGTATTTCTTTGTAATATTTTGTTTGGGACCCATACTTTTTATTATCTTGCTAAAGAGTTTTGGATTGTCATTTTTTGTGTATTTTATCATTTTGTTTTCTCAATAAATGTTGTCTTTCTAAAATTTAAAAAAAAATTAAAAAAAATAAGAAAATAAAAAAATCATAACGCACATGGGGCGTTAATCCCATGTGGCACCGCGGTATTAACATGTTGCCACACCGCCCCATCAAATCTAACGCCGTTAAACCCTAAGTTGGTATATCAACGTGTGTTGGTGAAGAGAGAAAACATTTTTTTTTAATTATTTTTAATTGATCTTTTGTGTTTTTATTGGGTATGATGGGTCTTAAAAAAGGTGTTCTGGCTTGAGTCATTAGTGACGGATATTTTGATGTGTCAATGTTAAAACTGAGAATGATGAGGTGATAAAAAAATATGGATGTTAACATGTATGATACCTGTAGCTCTAATATGTTTACACATAATTCAATAAGCTAATTTTTATAGTTAATGGCTCAATGCAAGCAAAAGTGTATTACTCAACAAAACCGTCATCGTCATAAGGCTGGACACAATAAGGGTCGAGTCCGACTCGGTCGTCCTCGGTCTAATCGGTCGAGCTTGTTGTGGAGTGTGCGTCACGACCGAGAAGAGGGGCGAAAAGATGGGAAGTGGGCCGTGATCTCGACCGAGTACTATTTCTTTTTTTCTTTTTTTTTGCCTTTTTGATCCGTATTATCTTGTGTGTGTTTTGAACGTGTGTGTGAAGATGGAGAAGAANTTTTTTTTTCGCTAATGTGTAGTTGGACCTTTTTACAAAAATTATTTTTGTAATGTTTTAAAATATTATTTGTAATTTGTTCTTTTATAAAATAAGGAAGAGGAAAAAAAATGAAAAAAAATTAAAATTTTTTAGTTGAAAAAAAAATAATAAAAATAAAAAAAAATTGAACTTGGTCGCCTTTACTGTGGCACTGAATCGCTTGCAGGTCGTTGGAGAGAGAAAACTGACGTGACAGAGAAAAGAAGGGGGATTGACCCTCCTTATTGTGTCCAGCCGAACAACACGTAAATCAATCTGGTTAGCACGGCCAAAAAGAGTTCCTGGTAGTCGATATTCATCACTCAGTTTGGACTTTGGAGTGGATTATTGGTCCACAAAATAAGTCAACTTAGTCACACTTGATCTTCAAATTTTGCTTCTTGACACTTAAGGTTTTCCCGTGCTTCTCTATTTTCATTTAGCACCAAATCTTTGAAAAAACTCTGAAAACCAGCATAAAGTACGAAATACACAAAAGACAACATTAGTCCCTGAACATATGATGTTTACCAAATTAAGATTATCATTTAGGTTTGTTTCTGTGTTGGAGCAAACATCTTACAAAAACACAAAATCGCCGCTCCAACACCAAGGAATCGCCCTTAATTTGTTAGATTTCTTCACATCCTGAACCTCATTGATTCACAAATTAAACTATTATTACACCATTTTCATTCCACACACACAAAAAAACAAACGTAAATGTATTTATTTATTTTACATAGATTGGGGGATTTATCAAAATAAAAATCAAAGTTTCATTCACAGTGAATTCCAATGGCATTGTTACGTAAATTAATGTCCAAGAAGACTCACGATCACCTTGTCTTGGTCTTTGAAAGAATTTACGGTTATTATTTACTCTTAATATGCACATGCATGTAATATGATTATACCTGTTTAATATTTCTATTCGTTATCATCACTTCACATGTATTAGAACTTATTCAATGCATTTTTAAGTGATTTAATGTTTTCAGTATTAGGAACTGGAAAACATGACATTTCTTAACAAACAAGGTTTATAGCTAATTACTAATTGTGTGGCATAGGCCATGCCTGGATATGCTTTTATGTACTTGTGAAAATGTAGATTACATAGTATGTAGCATATGTTATGTATATATGCAACTCAGTTTTTTAATGTATGTACAATCTCTTTGATTAGGGCTTGTTTTCATTATTTAATATAGAGATAATTATCTGGAAATGTAGTTAACTTGTCACTTTTGCGAGTTCAGTGTAGTCTTCTTTTTTTCTTGCTTTTATATAACCATATTTTGAATTTCTTCTATTGTGGGTATTTTTTTGACCATTTTACCCTTCTCTGTTAGTAGGATGGTTGATAAACAGAAGGTGAAATTGGTCACAAAATGCACATAATAGACATAATGCAAAAGGATGGTTATATATATAAACAGATAACTACGTAGAACTCAAAATATAACAAGTTAGCTACACTAATAATTATCCCTTTTATATAATGACGTGCCCATTTGGTGTGTAGTGTTTGACTGCTGCTTCAATGGAGCTTCGGAACAAGAAGATTATAAAGCATACTTTGGCGACACAATAACCCACATAAGAGAAACTTGCCCTGGACATTCATTTATGATTGTTAATTTTCGGGAGGGTGAAAATGAAAGCAAGATTACCTCGGCTATGTCGGAATCTGATATTAATCATATGATTATAGACTATCCTCGGGACTATGAAGGTTGCCCATTGCTCCCAATGGAAGTGATCCACCACTTCCTAAAATCGTGTGAAAACTGGCTCTTAGCTTCACAAGATAATATTCTTCTAATGCATTCTGAGTTTGGTGGTTGGCCAGTTATTGCATTCATGTTGGCTGCAATCTCGCTTTACAGAAAAAGTTATACTCTTGAAACCAAGGCCTTAGAGATCGTTCACAAGCAAGCTCCTGTTGATTCGTTACCCAACATGTTACCAATTAATCCTGTACCTTCTCAGTTGAGGTACTTACGCTATGTGTCAAGGAGAAATGCTGATACAGAATGGCCTCCAACAGAAAAGGCACTCACTTTAGATTGTGTGATAATGAGAATGATTCCCGATTTTGATGGAAAAGGGGGTTGCTATCCTGTATTCAGGATCTACGGACGTGATCCTTTGCTAAATGTTCATAAGTCTCCTAAACTTCTATTCTCAACTCCAAGAAGACGTAAGAATGTCCGATACTATAATCAGGCAAGATGTCCCATCTTCATGCCCTAATTTTGGTTTTTAAAGTTGTGCCAGACATTCTCAATCCCTTGTGTTTTAGCATATATTGATGATTTTTAAATGCTACTGTATTCCATAAGAATGGGTTGAAAAGTGAAAGTGCATTAGATTTGTGCATCATGTAATGTTGGTAAAAGGATTTACATCCAATCTTTTTTTTTTTTTTTCTTCCCAGAAGTTAACCTTAGCTTATCTTACCTAGCCTTTTGATGAGCGAGAAAGTAGTGGCTACCATATATTAAAAAAACAAATTGTTTTTTACCTTTATGAACAGAAAACCTAATAATTTGGCTTGAATTAATAAGCCTCCATCTGAAAATAACAGTTTATCGTCCTTTGGCAGTCACAATCTTGAGAGACAATTTACAGTATGAGAAATAATTATAAAAATAAATAAATAAATAAATAATGGGTTGGATTTTTGTTTATCTTGTGTATACTGTTAATGTAAGTGTTTACTTTTAAACCTTCTGAAATATTAATCCAACACGATCATTAAAGTTCCCAATTTGCAATACCTGCTGCAAGTTGTTTTACGTTCTTCAACTGCATGTCAATATCTATCGAGTAATTCCTGTCAGTTGATTTTGAAGTTGTTCCCTAGTTAGTTGCAACTGTGTTGTGTCTGTGTGTGTAAATTTTCTTTCACTTTAACATGTTAGAAGAAAATATAATGATAGACCTATGTTTATGGTGTAATTTTGCAAGTGATCATATACAAATTTATAGCATGTATGATTCTATCCAGCCTTGCCATAATTTGGGAAATGTTGGAATGCCAAAATCCATCGGAATGTTCAAATTTGAAATATTTATTTGTCAGGTAAACAACAATCTTCAAGCAATGTATTGAGTAAAATTTTAGACATCAATAATGTTATAATGGGTTTAGGTTTACTTTCTTGCACTATGGATTATCAGCTTATGTTTATACATCAAATCTTGTGACATCTTAACTCAACTCTTGCAGCTCCGTATTGTTTCTTCTAATATAAGTAGTTCAGATAAGTGACATTTCCTGATGATCGCATGCATGTTGTATGCTTTACTTTCTGATCTTTGGCTTGCATGCATGTTGTATGCTTTACTTTCTGATCTTTGGCTTGCATTATTGCAGGCAGAAAATGAACTTGTTAAAATTGATATCAATTCTAACATTCAAGGTGATGTTGTGCTTGAGTGTATTAGCTTACATGATGACATGGTGAAAGAAAAAGTTATGTATCGTGCCATGTTCAATACAGCATTCATCAAATCAAATACGTTGACGCTTAATCGTGATGAAATTGACATATGTTGGGATGCTAAAGATCAATTTCCTAAGGACTTCAGAGCTGAGGTATTTTTCTTAAATTTGACACACAACCATCCATATTTGTTTGCAGCCAAACTTACACGATACTAAATGTATGATTTTATTGGATAAAGCTTCTTTTCTCGGAAATGGACACCACAACTTTCTTGGCTCCATTAGATTTGTCTAGTTTTGAGATGGAAGGCCTCCCGGTAGAAGCTTTTAGTAATGCTCAAGAGATGTTTGGAAGTGTGGATTGGCTCGTTCCTAAAAGTGACGATGCTTTAAATAGGCTCCAGCAGATGCCGTTGTCTGATATTGTTGATGAAATGCTGGAAACTAGTTATCAAAAAACTGAATCCCGTAACTTATTTCACATACTTCGTAAAAGAAATAATCAGGTAAAACACTCAGAATCAAAATCAGCTGCTGTTGGACCTAGAAGTGTTTCACTTCCTAAACAATTACCGTCAACTACAGAAGCATCCTCGAATGGTTCTGTAAAACCTTTCTCTTTACCACCTCATATTATTTTGACATGTGCACACCCTTCTGTTTCTGAAAAACTTGCAACACATTTGAAAGAAACTGCAACGTCTTCTTCTGCTGGTAATGCTTGGCTAGCCCCACCACCTCCAAAAGAAAAAGGTGGGGATGCCCTACCACCACCTCCTCCCAGTACCGGGAATGGACCTTTCCCTTCACCGCAAGAACCAACACCACAAGCACCAACACCGCAAGCACCAACACCACGAGCAACAACACCGCAAGCGCCAGGACCACCACCTCCGCCAGCGCCAGGACCACCACCTCCGCCAGCACCAGGACCACCACCACCGCCAGTTTCTTCTTCTAATGGAGATGTAAAAGAAGGTGGTGCAGTCCCACAACCACCATCTGTCTCAAAAGAGGCCAGTATGTCTGCTCATGATGCCCCACCTCCTGAAAGTAAGAAGAGTACTCTATCAAGAGCACCTCCCATTAAACCTCAACCAGCAAAGAAACTAAAGCCTTTACATTGGTCAAAAATTAATAAACCAACACAAGGAAGTTTGTGGGCTGAAGCACAAAAATCTGGTGAAGCTTCAAGGTGGTGCTTTTTTTACTTTTTTTTTTCTTCTCTTTTTTACTATTTTTATAGTATTCTTTATGTTCTCATTCTTATTATGCTTCATTTTTACTAGAGGACCAGAGATTGATATGTCAGAACTTGAAACTTACTTCTCAGCAAAGAATCCAAATTCTGATAAAGCTGCAAAATTTAAAGCTCAAGCAGCTAATAAACCTGAAACAATACATCTGGTAATTTAATTTCCTTCTTGATGCGTAATGACATTGTATTCATATACCATCTAGAAGATGTGTCAGTTTTGGGTTGATTTCAATTATTTTTATTGTGTAAAGGGTCAAATTGGTTAAGCTATAGAATTAAACTAAAATGAAACTGTGCTATGGTGAAACGAGTCAAACACGCACAAAATTGTCATCCAAAGTGTATTCAAATGCATTAAAACCTACTAAATCTTCCTTCAAAAGAACTCGTTTCACTTAATAATGATGGTGTTGGTTGAAAACTACTTTATTTCTTTGTTTATTGGTTTCTCTTGAAATATCCAACCATATTCTATATTTTTTGAAAGTATTTTTTTAATGTTCAAGTTGTTTTATAGGCTTTTTAGTTCCTCCAGACTCCGCTGGCAAGATGAGATGGAGTTGAAAATGGATTGCCTTATTGATATACATAAGTGATTGCTATTTCTTTTTGCAGATTGATCTTAGACGGGCAAATAATTGCGAGATCATGCTTTCAAAGGTGAAGACACCTCTCAATGAATTAATGGTAAGCTCACAGTGTTTAACTTAAAATGAGTGATATAATGATGGGATTTCTGTTGTACTTTTATGAGTTTCTCTAAGCTACCCCTACTCATCTTTAATTTTTAGGACTTACTAAAGATAAACCTTTCAAGCTTTGTATGTTTTTGCTATGTAGATTTCATTAAAGAGATAAATAAAACTACGAACGTATGATAAACATCATTAATGCAATTAAAAATACATGAAAATGCTCAGAAGTTAATGAAGTGTTTCAGTTGTTATTATTTTCATAGAATCTGTTGAGAGTGAGATACAACGTATCTGATGTGGAATCTTTTTGCAAGATTGAAAGATCAAGTTGGCTAGTGTATGAGATATGGGATATGAGAATCTTATCTCATAGGCAAGTTGAGATGGCAAGTTGCAGCCAATTCACATGCATTCTTGTGCCTATAAAAGCCAATGGCAGATGGCTTATTTGTCATCCCATCTCATTCTTTCTTTCTTGACATTCTCTCCAAAAATGGTCTTGTGTAATGGTAGAGAGTTTAGTATTTCCTAGTTACAAGAGAAATAAAATTGTACTATTCCTTGTAACTAGAGAGAAGGTGTAACTCCTAGTTTACATAATGAAACGTATCTTTCCTTGCCCGTGGTTTTTACCCTATTGGGGTTTTCCACGTTATATCTGTGTGTCATCTTTTATTACATTTCATATTTTAGTAGTAGGTTTGCTTCAGTCCGGTGTCACTTTTCTCAACAAGTGGTATCAAGAGCTAAGGTAGGGTGTGTGTATAATTATTTATCGTATGCTCTGTGGTTGCCACTAAAAAGTGGACCCTCCACATAAAAAGATAAGTAAGAATATACTCACTCAAAAGGTGTTTGTTACTATTCTCCGCAAATAGTAATTTGTCGAAAAGTAGATTGTGATTGTAGCAATGGCGGCGAAATTTGAAATCCAAAAATTTAATGGGAGTAATTTCTCGTTGTGGGAATTAAAGATGAGGGCTATCCTTAGAAAGGATAAATGTTTAGCGGCCATTGACGAAAGGCCAGCTGAGGTCACGGATGACAGTAAATGGGACGAGATGGACGGAAATGTTATTGCAAATCTTCATCTGGCATTAGCAGATGGAGTTTTGTCAAGCATAGGGGAGAAGAAAAGTGCAAAGGAGATTTGGGATCATCTTGCTTGATTATACGAGGCAAGATCGCTCAACAATAAAATATTTCTCAAGAGGAAACTTTATGCTCTTCGCATGACGGAATCTACTTCAGTGACTAAGCATGTTAATAACCTGAAGACTCTATTTTCTCAACTCATGTCTTTGAGCTGTAAAATAGAGCCACAGGAACGTGCTGAAATTCTACTTCAAAGTTTACCTAACTCATATGACCAACTCATAATCAACTTAACCAGTAATGTTCTTTCGGACTATCTAGTCTTTGATGAGATGATGTTGCAGCCGCTATTCTGGAAGAAGAAAATAGGCGTAACAATAGGGAGGACAGACAGGCCAGTTCAAGACAGGTGGAGGCGTTGGTGGTAACGAGAGGGAGGTCAATGGAACCTGGCTCCAGTGGGAGTCACAATCATGGTAAATCTAAAACAGGAAAGAAGAAGAATTTTAAATGCTTCAAATGTGGCAAGCAGGGTCACATGAGGAAAGTTTGTAGGAGTTTAAGCAACTCTAATCCTCAAGAAAATGTCGCTAGCACTTCAGAAGATGGTAACGCTCTGTGTTGTGAAGCAGCGGTTGCAAATGAAGGCAGGAAAAGATTTGCAGATGTATGGCTGTTCGATACAGGAGCAACTTTTCATATGACCGCAAGAAGAGTATGGTTTCATCAATATAAACCTATCTCTGGAGGCGGATCTGTGTACAGTTGCAATGATCAAAAACTAAAGATCATTGGAATTGGAAGTATCATGGTGAAGGTGCATGATGGTACAGTTCGTACTATTCGGGATGTGCGACACGTGGAGGGGCTGAAAAAGAATCTTTTGTCTCTAGGACAATTGGATGATCTTGGTTGTAAGGTTGAAATACAAAACAAGATCATGAAAGTTATAAAAGGCGCGCTTGTACTTATGAAAGGTGAAAAGGTGGCTGCGAACTTATACCAACTGAAGGGAGAGATAGTGGAGGAGGCGGAAGCATCTGTTGCTTCACATAGTCCTAGTCATAGAGTTGCAGTAACATGGCATCAGAAGCTTGGACATATGTCGGAACAAGGAATGAAGATTCTTGTTGAAAGGAAGTTAATTCCTGGCCTCACAAAGGTTTCTTTACCTTTCTGTGAGCATTGTGTTATCAGCAAGCAGCATCGCCTAAAATTCAAGACATCAAATTCTAGAAGTGTATTTGTTCTAGAATTGGTTCAATCCCTGGGAGGAGCAAGGTATTTTGTATCCTTCATTGATGATTATTCCAGGAGATGTTGGGTGTACCCAATCAAGAAGAAGTCGGATGTGTTTGAAGTTTTCAAGGTTTACAAAGCGCGGGTTGAACTTGATTCTGGAAAGAAGATCAAGTGTTTGAGGACAGATACTGGAGGTGAATATACAGGTGATGAATTTGATTCTTTTTGCAAGCAAGAAGGAATCAAAAGGCAGTTCACGACGGCATACAGTCCTCAACAGAACGGTGTGGCAGAGCGGATGAACAGAACCTTGTTAGAAAGAGCAAGAGCAATGTTGGCAACTGCGGGCTTGGAAAAATCATTCTGGGCAGAAGCAGTCAATACCGCATGTTATGTGATAAATCGGTCACCTTCAACTGCACTTGAGTTGAAGACACCGATGGAAATGTGGACGGGAAAGCCGGTCAACTATTCAGACCTTCATATATTTGGAAGTCCTGTGTACGTGATGTACAATTCTCAAGAAACTACAAAGCTGAATCCGAAATCCAGAAAATGTTTGTTCTTGGGGTATGCTGACGGAGTAAAGGGGTATCGATTGTGGGACCCCACTGCACACAAAGTAGTCGTCAGCAGAGATGTTGTCTTTATGGAAGACAAAGTTCAAGAGAATGAAGAAGGTGATAGCACTACAAGTGAAACTACATCAATACAGGAGGAAAAGCAGTCTTAGTCGAGTGATTCTTCTGAAGTCGTACCACAGCACGAGGTGAATGAGACAACTGAGTCTCAAGCTCCAACGGCTCGTACTCTTAATTGTGAAAAAAAACGTCCGGTGTGGCACACGGATTATGTTATGGAGGGCAATGTTGCATATTATCTTCTTACAGAGGAAGGAGAGTCGTCAACTCTTCAAGAAGCACTGAATAATTCAGATGCTTCGTTCTGGAGGGAAGCAATGCAAGAAGAAATTGAAGCTCTTCATAAGAGTAAAACGTGGGAACTGATGCCACTACCAGCAGGTAAAAAACCCATTGGAAACAAATGGGTATATAAGATCAAGAGGAACGGTGATGACCATGTGGAGAGGTATCGTGCAAGATTGGTAGTCAAAGGATATGCTCAGAAAGAGGGAGTCGACTTCAATGAAATATTTTCCCCTGTGGTTCGAATGACAACTGTTCGAGTGGTTCTGGCAATGTGTGCTATGTACGATTTACATCTAGAGCAGCTAGATGTGAAAACTGCATTTCTTCATGGAAATCTTGAGGAAGAAATTTACATGCTCCAACCAGAAGGTTTTAAACAAAAAGGAAAAGAGAACTTGGTTTGCAGGTTAAACAAATATCTGTACTGTTTAAAGCAGGCGCCGCGGTGTTGGTACAAGAGATTTGATTCTTTCATCATTGGCCTTGGATATAACAGACTACACGCAGACCCTTGTGCATATTACAAGAGGTTTGGAGACAATGATTTTGTCATCTTGCTGTCATATGTTGACGACATGTTGGTTGCAGGCCCCAACAAAGATCGTATCAGTAAATTGAAGGCACAACTCGCTAGGGAATTCGAGATGAAAGACCTTGGACCCGCAAACAAGATTCTAGGGATGCAAATTCACCGAGATAGAGTTAGTAGGAAAATTTGGCTTTCACAGAAAAAGTATGTGAAGAAAATCTTGCAAAGGTTTAATATGCAAGATTGTAAGCCAATATCAACCCCGTTTCCTACTAATGTCAAGTTATCCTCCAAGATGAGTCCTAACAGTGAAGAAGAGAGGATGGAGATGTCTCGAGTACCGTATGCATCAGCAGTGGGAAGTTTAATGTTCGCGATGATTTGTACAAGACCAGACATTGCACATGCAGTGGGAGTAGTGAGTCGGTACATGGCGAAACATGGTAGAGAGCATTGGGAAGCTGTGAAGAGGATCTTTAGATATCTTAAAGGAACCTCGGATGTTGCATTATGTTATGGGGAATCGGGTTTAATTGTCAGGGGATATGTTGATTCTGATTATGCAGGTGATCTTGATGGAAGTAAATCAACCACCGGGTATGCATTTACACTTTCTGGCGGAACAGTAAGCTGGGTTTCAAAACTGCAGTCTATTGTCGCTATGTCAACGACGGAAGCAGAATATGTAGCAGCTACTCAAGCCAGCAAAGAAGCAGTATGGTTGAAGATGTTGTTGGAAGAGCTCGGGCACGAACAAGAGAAACTTACTCTATTTTGTGACAATCAGAGCGCCTTGTATCTGGCAAGGAATCCAGCATTTCATTCAAAGACAAAGCATATACGAGTTCAGTATCACTTCGTTCGTGAGAAAGTGGAAGAAGGAACCGTGACGTGGCAGATTATCTGACGAAAGCAATCAACTGTGACAAGTTTATATGGTGCCGATCCTCATGCGGCCTAGCGGAAACGTAAGCAACATGAAAGTGCAAGGAAGGATAACGGTGTGAAGATTGATTGAGTTTCAATCTAATCTTCAAGTGGGAGATTGTTGAGAGTGAGATACAACGTATCTGATGTGGAATCTTTTTGCAAGATTGAAAGATCAAGTTGGCTAGTGTATGAGACATGGGATATGAGAATCTTATCTCATAGGCAAGTTGAGATGGCAAGTTGCAGCCAATTCACATGCATTCTTGTGCCTATAAAAGCCAACGGCAGATGGCTCATTTGTCATCCCATCTCATTCTTTCTTTCTTGACATTCTCTCCAAAAATGGTCTTGTGTAATGGTAGAGAGTTTAGTATTTCCTAGTTACAAGAGATATAAAATTGTATTATCCTTGTAACTAGAGAGAAGGTGTAACTTCTAGTTTACATAGTGAAACGTATCTTTCCTTGCCCGTGGTTTTTACCCAATTAGGGTTTTCCACGTTATATCCGTGTGTCATCTTTTATTACATTTCATATTTTAGTAGTGGGTTTGCTTCATTCCGGTGTCACTTTTCTCAACAGAATCTTCAACTATGAAAAACTCATAATAATTGGGAAGAAGGTATCATGTTTTCCTTTTAATACTCTATAATGATAGGGGGTTTTTTTCCATTCAATACTACATTACTAATATGGTGGTCATTTTGGCGCTAAAAGTCTATTTTCATCATCCACTAATTAAAGGTTGTATACCAGCTTCTACTGGCCAAACCTATTGATACATTTATCGGTTTTTAAGTAACTGACTCTTGCTTTCTACTCGATCCAGTATGACATAGCCGAACGACTCTGCAGTTCTAGATGTTTATGATTTATGTTCCCTGAGTTTATGCAAGGTCAAAACTCAAAAGTATTTAGGCAGTTTTAGTTCACCCTTTAAGTTCTAGGAGTGACCACACAATGTCTATGTTAGAATATATTTCCAAATTCCAAGATTTGCTCACTCGAGATCATAGTGATTATGTTTATGCTTAAATTCAAATTTAGGCTCATTAGCGCCTTAATTGTGAAATATGACAGGAGCATGTTCTTGCTTTGGATGATTCAGCAATGGATGTTGAGCAGGTGGATAACCTTATAAAGTTCTGTCCTACCGAGGAGGAGATGAAACAGATTAAGGTGCACTGCTACTTGAGCTATCTATTTGTCAAAAACTGAACTTTAACATTAGATTATGTGGCGACAGTCAAAGAATTAATCTCTAAAAAAGTACACAAGTCATTGCAAGTCTCTCCTACAAGGGACTTTTATCAGCACTTATAAGCAGATAGTTATTACAGCTGTCTTCTGTATTAAGGGGGTACCTGTTTGGGTTAGCTTACTGAAAATGGTTTGTTTTGTTTTGGAAACACAGCTTCTAAGATGCGTTATTAAAACACATTTTTTATCACTTCAAAAGACAATAGACACTCTTTTTAGGAGCTGTTTTGATAAGTTTATTGTTTCTGTATAACACAATAACAGCTAAATAAGCTTAACCAAAGACCTGACCTAAGAATATATAGTTTACATGAAAATTTTGTATGTTCATAAATGACAAAGTTTGAATAGTGTGTAACTATTTTAGTTTAGAGGTAACATGTAATCAATTACTCAAACTGAAGCTAGTTTGTGTCTCTCTTATTTTTTATTTATTTTGAGTTTTATGGATGTATTCATGGTTTTTATATGTATTAACACTAGAGATTTTTTGCTTAGGGATTTAAAGGAGATATACAGATGTTGGGAAAATGTGAACAGGTAAGTAGTTCCCATTATGGCCTTGTATCGTGGAAAATACTTCCGCAATTCAACTTATTCATATGAATTTATTTTTATTTATTTATTTTTTTTTTGGGTAAAGGGTATTCTACCCGGTAAAATAATTCATATGAATTTATTTATGATTTGTTGTAACAGTTTTTCTTAGAGCTAATGAAAGTTCCACGTTCAGAAGCTAAACTCAAAGTTTTCTCTTATAAGTTACAGTTTAGCACACAGGTTGGAAGATATTAATACGTGCATCTCCCACTTCTCATAAGTATTTACTTTTAATGTAGTGTTCTTGCAATTTTCAGCTTTCAGATCTTAGCAAGAACCTAAATGATGTACTTTTATCAGTAGAGCAGGCAAGTTATTTTTACTTTACTCTTGCAGCTAACCATTGAATATTTAATTGGATAAAATATAACTCTTTAATTGGATGAATTTAATTACTTCTTTTGGTGGTGCGCTTACATCAGATTATGAGTTCTGTGAAGTTGAGGAGAGTTATGCAAACAATTCTTTCTCTTGGAAATGCTTTGAACCAGGGTACTTCAAGAGGTTAGTTATATTAGTTAAATTTTGAAGTATGTTGACCTTTTCACCATCTGTAACAATATATAATAACTTAATTTCGGTTTTAGGCCAAGCTGCTGGGTTCAAATTGGATAGCCTCCTCAAACTTAATGATACGCGTGCCAAGAGTAACAAAATGACTCTGATGCATTATCTTTGTAAGGTACAACTTCTTGGCTATTTGTTATATATTTTTTATCCGTCTATCTAATTTACCGTTTAAAGCAGATGAAAAAAAAAAAAAAAAAAAAAAAACTTTACTTTTTGACATGGTATCTCTGCTGTATATCATAGGTGCTTGCAGAAAAACTACCCGAACTCCTGGATTTTTCCAAGGAACTTGGCAGTTTGGAAGCTGCATCAAAGGTACTCTTGGTGGAATTTCCATTTAATTTTATATATAAGTTTGGTTATACTTTTGTTGATTTATTAATTATTTCATTCCAGATACAATTAAAAGCTTTAGCGGAAGAAACTCAAGTAATTACCAAAGGACTGGACATAGTAATCCAAGAAAAGAAAATGTGTAAAAAAGATGGACATTCGTCTAAACGTTTTCGTAAGGTACAGGATCTAATTATAATTTCAATTTATTCAATATCGTATCAAAATGTTACTACTTCATTTACACTTTATATGGAAATGTAACCCGGTCAGACTGGTTTCCTATATTTCAGTCTCTGAAAAGATTTCTTAATTCTGCCCAAGGTGAAGTAGCGTCCCTGGTCTCACTGTACACTGCGGTGGTATGTCCAATCAATTCTAGCTATAACAGCTAAATATATAACCTTCCCATTTTTATCGTAAAATTGTGTTTCTATAGGGTAAAGGTGCGGATGCTTTGATTTCTTACTTTGGAGAAAATATTAAAAGTTACCCATTTGAACAAGGTGATTAAGACTGAATTGTTTATGGTTAACTAGTTTCCAATATCTTTATGCTGAAAAATGCTGTTTTATGACATTATTTTCAGTTATTACAACCTTACTTGCGTTTGTGAAAAGTTTTAATCAAGCCCATGAAGAAAACTGCAAGCAAATAGAAGCAGAAAAGAAGGCACAGGTGGAAGCTGAAAAAGAAAAGTTAAAATCACAAAATTTAGAGGCACAAAAGAAGAGGGAAGCAGAAAAACAAAAGTTAAAATTACAAAAGCAAGCCAATAAGGAGTCGGAACTAATAAGGAGTACTAATAAGGAGCCGGAACTAATAAGAAATACCAATAAGGATTCACAGCGAACAAGAAAAACTCCTACCAAGACTGCCAAATAATATGTATGATTAGTATTTAGTTTTTCCTCGTAAATGCAAATGGTGGTGCTAAAGATATGCGCACTGCATATCTACTGCATACTAGGCAACAGAGTTCACATGATGTAAAGTTGTATAATACACAGCTTTTGCTGCAAGCCTGCAACTAATGATGCTCGACCGTCAACGGACTAATGGTTAGGCTTCGTGATTAATGTTTTATTAAGCATTTAAAGTTTCATGTCAGCTTGTTTATATACTAAATGAATCTGATGTAATCTGCATGTCGTGTAGACAATTCAGCGCAAGTGTTATCCACTGTCGGAAGCTTGTAAATATATTTAGTGTTGTAGCTAAAGTGATAAGAGCCCTGTTATAGTGAAAATTGACACATTTTCACAACCTAGCTTTACCTGAAGTTGTAAGCTATAGGGAGTTTCTAGATATTATTTGGTTGGTTCTTGTAACAATTGGTTTTGTATATCTTGTAAAATCCGATTGATTCTTTTGGCAGGTTTCATTCTTTGTATATTTTTATGAGATGGTACCTTAGCTCAACAATATATGTAGAAAATAACTTATATTTGTATTAGATTTTGGATGTTAAATGAGAGCACCTCCTTTTCTGGGATGTACTACTTCAGATTTCTGTGCTTCAAATTAAATATTGTTCGAGTTTGAGACTCTACACAATTTAGTGATGAAACAAGCTTTTGTAAACTCAACTTATTGAATTGATAGATACTATATTTTTTTTTTCTATACAAATAACAATAAGATCTCGGTACAATATTTTTTCACGATTCTCACAGAGCATTGTTCTCTCTGACATGTGTCTAAATTTATTTGCTGAAATATACAAAATCAATCTCGTAGTACAGCTGACGTGCCGTTAACGATATTATCACTGCTTGGATTTTGTTCCTATAATCATGTCCTGGCCCATCCAAATAAGGCCCATGACCCTTTTTCATATCGTAGCAATTATGAAATGTTAAAATTTGATTATATATTTTAAAAAGCTTGTGTTTCAAACGAGAATATGTTTAATACGTTAACAAATTTTACACGAGTCTTATTTGACGACTAGCAACTATAAAAACTTAATAACAAGATATGAAAGTTTAAACATGTTAAGCAATTAACACCATTTTGTAATAATTCTTATTAGAAATAAATTAAAGAATCAAAAGAATAGTTGCGAAACACTATCTCAATTGGGTGACTAATAAAACTCTTTTAGACCTAAACTAAAACTAAAGTTGAGGTTTACGAGTGAACAACACATGCTTACTAGTTTAGCTTTTGATGTTCTTAAGAAAGGATGATCACAATAATATATCTGTATTACTTTTGTGTAAAAAATCTTTACATTTTTCTTTTAACCATTCAAAAGTGCTTATCCTTTCTATATTATTGAGTCAAATATTTAATGTTTCTCAATTACTCTCGTACAAACGTGTTTTTTCTTTTGCTTTTATGAAATTCTTGGTCATAATTCAGTCTGTGAGACTTTGCCAGATGTTACTAACTTAATTTTTGTCTTTAGCTCACACACCTTACTTGCTGATACCAAAGCAACGAGGTAAAGTGTTTCTTTTTAAAGGCATTTATATTTACAATATAGATAATAACTCACAATATGCTAGGATTACAAAGACATTGCAATAATTTCGATCACAAATACTACACGACCTCACGACCCCTCAAATACTACATTGAGTTTGACACTTACAACAAAACATCACAACGACCCTCAAAATCATCCAACACAACATTCAAATACTACACCTAGGGGTGGCCATCTGTTAGCCTCGCTATTTTATTAAGATAACGTCACACAAGTGAAATGGACTAGATATGTAGCTAGTAGTAACTTCAGGGACTATTAGTGGTCATTAGGCAAACTTATTATGTAATGAGCCTATAAATACCCCTCATGACTCTCCATGAGGGGTGTGGGAAATTGTGTAAGTATTCTTTCACTGTTAATATATCCCATTTTCTTCACCCTCTCTCTACTTTCTCTCTCTAGAAAAGATGAATACTTTCATCTTTAATCATCAACCTAGACCTCCCGAACCACATAAATCTTCTATACTTTTCGGTCCGACAATTGGTATAAGGAGCCAGGTTGCTTACTTTATAGATTTTTGTGGTTCGAATAGTGTGTTTGAAGCTGTTTTTATAAATTCTTTATAGATCTGAAATTTTTTTTTCCTTAGCTTTATTTATAACAGTTTTCTTCACAAGTTTTAATGTATCAAATGGTCAAAAAGTCCCAAACTTTAATCCATCAGTTNTTGTCCTTTATGTCAAAATAACAGATACTTGTTAACTGTTATATCATCTTTAGTGACTTTAGAACCATCCGTGAATAAAGTGGTCAAGTAAAAGGTCGGAAAACTCAGCAGAAAACTCATCGGAAACTGGAAAATGGGTCGCCGGCTGGTCGGAATTTCTTGTATAAGAAGTTCTCGATATGTACTTGTTTTCGAGAACACATGTAGTTTTCAAGAACACTATCCCTAAATTATCGAAAACATGTTCTCGAAACTCAGGTTCTCGATAACCATGATCTCGATAACCGTGATCTCGATAAGCCACGTTCTCGATAACTCATGTTTTCGATAAGTTGGAAAATTCTCGATAAGTTAAAAGAAAAAGGATCTCGATAAGTTGAAAAATTATCGAAATCTTTTCGAAAAGTTAGACAGAATGAGATGAAGATGAAGAATGAGACCACGACCACAAACCATATACCAACAACTCATGGTGACCTCAGTTTATCAACATCATCAGTCCATGGTCAAACAAAAAGAAAAGGAAGGAAATGAAAGCCGAGCCAACTACAAATACATCTATCCTAACATCCCATCCCTCACACATATCAAACAACATCATATCTACTCGTTAACAACTAAACACGATCTCAGACCGATTCAAATTTTTTAAATCTTGTAAAGATTTTTTCATTGAATCATCATCATCATCGATTCTTTATGAAAATTATGCTTCATTAAATGTTCGGAACTTAAAAGGACAAGATTTATAACATAAGTGTTACAATCTCATCCTGTTTCGTTCCAAAAACAAAACAACATACACCTACCCGAGACCTCCATTGGATCTTGAAGCCTTTAAGAAGCTATCTTGATTCGGATTGAGCTACAACTGAAGATATAAGTTAGGGTATGATTGTGAGTTTATGATGTTTGATTTGTTCAGTTTGATGAAGGAGGGTTGAAGCAGATTGAGAGAATGAAATGATATAAGATGTGGTTGGTAGAGATAAGATTGATGGGAGAGAATGTTAAAGATGGTAGGCGGATGAAAAAGTGATATGTGTTTTAGGGTTAGGACTAAGATGGATTTAGGGTACTATATCTTTAACCGGGTATAATTTTTGCTGGATCTAGTACTTTCTTTTTGGATCGGGTATCACTTTCTTGTGGGCTGAATAGATGTGGATTGTGCTATCTTTTTCTTTATTGGGCCTCAGTGTTTTATTAATTGGACTGAAATGATGGGACGCTTATAATGAAAACAAAAATTTGTTATTCGAATGATTTTTTTTGGTTATAAAAATATTGGATACAAATTTTTGTTAGTATGGGGTATAATGAGTGGTATATTGGTCATATTAATATCACGGGGATACATTGTTCACGGCTAGAATTGTTTTGTTTATTAAGAATGACTACGGGGTTTCTGTACGATATTATTGATTTGATTTTGAAGTGGCATTTCAAAAAGTGTACTTACTTATCTCAAAGTCTAGGGGTGGTTGGATGCACGACTATTGAAGATAACTTGTCTGCGCATATGGAAATTCAGTCTTGACAATCTAGTTATAACTGATGTAAGGAGTTACATTGTAGTGCTCACAGTTTATAGCTATCACTTAAAGGAGTTACGTTGTAGTACTCAGTGTCACACGAAGCAGTGGATTGTTCAAGCGGCGAATATCTCGTGCAACCTCATACTTAAAGGAGTTACATTGTAGTGCTCAGTATAGGTATTAAGTCACATCTATCGTACAAGCATTAAGTCACAAGATGGGATGTTTACTTCATTTTCAAGTTGGTCATATCGGGCTGTCTCTACATGTGGTCATTACTATTAGCCAGTGAATTCAAAGGAGGTTCGTTTAAAGGTTGATTTGAGAGAAGTATTGAGAGTATATTCTTTCGACATATACTCACGGAATTATGCTTCCATGGTCTATCTATATTGCATCAGAAGTGTAAAGTACGGGTAATTATGGCATGTACACAAGATTATGATGATTCCGATAACTCGCAACCATCAGGAGGGAGAAAAACATGCCAGAAGAAGTAGTGTTTCGTCTTCAGTACGTTGGTTGATCGAGGGAATTGTGCTTAATGTACCAAGTATGTGTATGTGTTCATCGGAGCTTATTACCAACCTTCTGTGCAATACTATGTGAGGTATGTTGTAATGATGCTCCCAAAACGACAACCATGGTGCAAACTCAGTAGTATCTACTTTATTCGCTGCGAGATGAAAGAGGTTGTCAGTTCAGGAGGGAGCAGAAGAAAGAAAAAAGGCTCACTAGTTAGGAGGGAGTAATAACCTAACTAGACCATTACAGTTGAAGTTCAGAGCTACAAAGACCTTTGCCGTCAGTGTCAAAGATCAAACGCCGAGATCGTCGGAAGAGAGAACTTCAAGTCTGCCTCAATATCTAGACTACAGAGACTTTGCTCTTCAACATCATCAACATAGTTTACTATTGTTGTAATTTTACATTGTTAATGTATTTATAGGTCTCATTGTAATCATTCACGTGTGACGATATCTTGGAGGGAGATTGTTAGCCTCGCTATTTTATTAAGATAACGTCACACAAGTGAAATGGACTAGATATGTAGCTAGTAGTAACTTCAGGGACTATTAGTGGTCATTAGGCAAACTTATTATGTAATGAGCCTATAAATACCCCTCATGACTCTCCATGAGGGGTGTGGGAAATTGTGTAAGTATTCTTTCATTGTTAATATATTTCATTTTCTTCACCCTCTCTCTACTTTCTCTCACTAGAAAAGATGAATACTTTCATCTTTAATCATCAACCTAAACCTCCCGACTCTCCATGAGGGGTGTGGGAAATTGTGTAAGTATTCTTTCATTGTTAGTATATTCCATTTTCTTCACCCTCTCTCTACTTTCTCTCTCTAGAAAAGATGAATACTTTCATCTTTAATCATCAACCTAAACCTCCCGAACCACATAAATCTTCTATACTTTTCGGTCCTACACCATCCAAACCGGTTCCGGTTGGAACCGGAAAAAAATCGAAACCGAAACCGGTCAAACCCGGTTCTTTGGAAGAACCGGTCCCGGTTCCTAGAGAATCCGCATGTTCCTACCCGGTTCGAGTTTTCTACCCCTAGAACCGGATTTTTCCACACCGGTTCGAGATCCGGTTCTTGGGAACCGGTTCCGAACCGAATCCAACTGCTAGTAGCCATTATCGAGTAATACTTTTTCTTTACCTATAATAATTTTTCTTTACCTGCATGGGAAATTGAACAAATGCTTTTCTAGTTCTTTCTTTCTGAATGGGAAATTGAGGAGAGTGGGTTGTTACCTGGTCTTTAGGTAGAAGTGGTTCATTTTCATTGTTTTCTTTAAAGGCTATATATAGGCCTTCCTCTTATATGAATAAAGTAGAGTTTGAAGTCATTGTATTAGTAAAAGCTTTTCTAGTTCTTTCTTTCTGCAAGTTTACTTTTCCTATTTCATATCAGTGAGTTGCAACTGATTTCCTTCATATAAAACCAGAAACAAGACATACCGTTAAGGAAATTGCGACCGGTTCTTGGGAACCGGTTCGACCGGATATTAGGATCCGATCCGGTTTGGAACCGAACCGGAACCGGTGCTACCGGTCTGGGTATTTTATAGGGCGGATCCGAAAATATCCGATCCGGTTTGGAACCGGAACCGGATCTTTGACTTTGACGATGAACCGGAACCGGATTGGAACCGGATCCGGTTTTTGTCCGAACCGGGTTTTGGCCACCTCTAACTACACCTACCCTAACACCCGCAATAAACATTTCAATGACCCTCAAAAGTATAGAATACGACTTTTAAAAACCACATGACCCTCAAATGCTACATTGACCCTAACACTCGCTAAAAAACATTCCAGCGACCCTCGAAAGTATCCAACACGACCCTTAAATACTACACCAACCTTAACACTTGCAAGAAACATCTAAACGACCCTCGAAAGCATGCAACAATCAAAAGAATAAATCCCGTTGTCCAACCCAACACAACACAATACCACTTAAGGGCATACACCTGGTAGAAAGCATGAAAACCTGTGAAAAAAACGACCTTGACCTTGACACTAAAACGACACCCTAAAACCTCGGCAAAATAGTTCCAACCACACTTTCATCCCAAATGGTGATAATGTGAGATGCCGGTACTGGAAGCGACCCCCTAAACAACAACATAAACGACCCACTTTATAGATATGAACAATATGAAGCTACTGGAGAAACGACCCTAAGAAAAAACATACTTGAAAATTGACTTTCGAAACTAGGTGTGAGTAGTATACTATGAAAGGAGGACCTCCGGACCACCGGCCAAAGCCGACGGCTAGAGATGGAGGAAATGGTGGTGGCAACTAGTAAAGTGATAATAGGTTTACGATTTTTTTTCCCGTAAACCTATTATCACAACGTTGTTGAGAAAAAGAGAGTAGGTTTATTCAAATGATCGTCGACATCTTTCAAGCTAGTTGATTATGGAGCTTATTTTATACGATATTCGTAATTTATAACAGCTGAGTAAACCTAAATTAGGCTAATTTATGTTTGAATTAGATCCGTACCATTGAGAAAATTATTTGGTCAAACAGTACGGTAGTAAAAGAATAAAACTCATACGCGTATTTAGTTACTTTTCGTCAACGTAACTTTATCCAACTTTGTTATAAATCAAATATCCGATGATATGTATTTTATTAACTAGACAAATCAAGATCTTAAATATGTAGTACATTTTACTGTCATGAGTTTGTGTTCCCCAGCGTTGTCCATGCAGATAGATATAAATATGATTAATAAGGTTACATTAATTATGTCGTAGACAGGGAAGAAGCCAGGAATTAGGAATAAGGGGGGCCGAAATTTTTTCTCAAGCTAACAAAGTAATTTAACTAAAACTTCAAACGATATGTTCTAATGATCACATATGTTAGGTTACAAACTTAAATTTTTGATAAGAAAACACATTGATAACTAATAAAAAAAAATAGATGAAAACATCGTGCATGAAACGGTGTCAAGCTTTTCTTAATTCTTTTGAGATCTAAAGGTTAGGGGGGTCATTTGCTTATAGTTGGGTCATAGGCTTAAGTTTTATAAGATAAATAGCAAAGCGATTGGGCGTGTTGGAGGGGGCCGAGCACCCCCTGGCTCCCCCACTGTCTCCGTCTCTGNCTCCGGACCACCGGCCAAAGCCGACGGCTAGAGATGGAGGAAATGGTGGTGGCAACTAGTAAAGTGATAATAGGTTTACGATTTTTTTTCCCGTAAACCTATTATCACAACGTTGTTGAGAAAAAGAGAGTAGGTTTATTCAAATGATCGTCGACATCTTTCAAGCTAGTTGATTATGGAGCTTATTTTATACGATATTCGTAATTTATAACAGCTGAGTAAACCTAAATTAGGCTAATTTATGTTTGAATTAGATCCGTACCATTGAGAAAATTATTTGGTCAAACAGTACGGTAGTAAAAGAATAAAACTCATACGCGTATTTAGTTACTTTTCGTCAACGTAACTTTATCCAACTTTGTTATAAATCAAATATCCGATGATATGTATTTTATTAACTAGACAAATCAAGATCTTAAATATGTAGTACATTTTACTGTCATGAGTTTGTGTTCCCCAGCGTTGTCCATGCAGATAGATATAAATATGATTAATAAGGTTACATTAATTATGTCGTAGAGCCAACAATATAATGATGTGTCATGTGTCTAATGACTGGATCCTCTCGAACATATGTAACAGTCACCTGTGTGTTTTGTTATTGTTTTTTTTCTTCGACTTAGCATCTCGCTAGTTTCTATAACATCTTTATTTCAGAGAATATATAACAGGGCGATAACCATTTTACACCAGAAAACACTATTGTCTTGTTCAACTTACACAAAACTAACTATAGTTATCTGATCATCTACGAAAACAACACTGTGATAATATGATTTTAATCGAACAACGATCAAAATGTATTTTCTGCATTGAGTGGTTGGATATGTTTTAGCATTATATTGAACCATATGAAGTAGCTTATTATTAGAAATTTTATTGAATCTCTTAAGCTAAGTCAGTAATTTGAACTAAAGTCATAATCTAAAAGCTAATTGCTTCTTAAAAGGATAAAATTAAAATCATATAAGCTTGTGCGTCATAACATGTTACATGCATGGGGGTGAAAATTTAAAGCATCTTAAAATTGTAAAGATATAATAAGATAAGCATTCGAAGTTAACAAAGTTTTTGGGGATATGCCTGAATCTTATGAAATGTTGCGTGACGTTTGTATGTAATTTTAAGTTCACGTACCCACGATACTCACTTTGTTGGACTCACGTATCTTCGGAATCAAGTATGATAAAAAATTTCACAAAGTAGTAAAACATATGTCGGTGTCGGCAGGAACGTGGGAAGGAGCGACTTTTGTCGTGATACCCTGTACTTGATATTTTCTTACTTAATCAAATATCTTAAATATGTATTTAGAAAAACTAAGATACTGTAACATCTTTTGGAACTCTATTAAGCATCTAAACTTAACTAGTCAAATGATTTGTGTCGTAAGCAAAACTAAACTATTAAACATCTAAATATATATGACATGGACCCAAAGATTAGGTAGGAAGCTATTATCATAATCGCAAATGTGAGGTATGCAACTGCAAAAAAAATTCAAAGCTTTAAACGTCTTTAATGTCTTATGACATTAAGGTTTATATTAAACCAAGAGACATACGGTGCAGTTTTGCACGTATATTTTCCCGCCAAAAAAAGGTTCAGGTGGTTAGCCCAAGTGAAGTGCATGTTTTGGCCTGCTTCTGCTGCCCAGTGATGGCCCGTTTGTGGCCCAGTTTGGCACGTACAGTATATGTAGAGTATATATTCTACCAATAATACAAAATACACTTCTAAATACAAACGTATAATTTATAAATACACAATGTATGGCCCTTATGAAACGTGTCCATCATCAACACCCTTATCCTTGAGGTTTTTACCAAACTTTGAAAATTTGTGGAAGATATGTTATAAAGTACATGTACCAAGCCAAGTTGCACGTGTGGTATGTGTCTTCAAGTACTAATAGAAGCTTCTGCTCTGCAAAAAAACATAGTCACACTCGGCCTAAACTCAAAATCTTTGTAGCAAAATCTGGTANCAAGAGTTGCAGCCACAAAGAAGGCAGGAGTACTTTGAAGAGGTTTGTGTAAGGGTTTTTTTTTTCACCTATGCATGGTCAGATGGTTCTTTGCTGTGGTTTTTTTTTCCTTTGCATGCATGCATTGTTAACAATGGTTGAGTGTGTATATGTTTCCTGTATGTATGATGCCAGTAAATTTGCTCTCTTATGATTCAAATGTGATTTGCTGCTGTTTTTGTTGCCTTATATGTTTGTCAAATTTTAACTACCATAAGATCTGTAGAGTATGAAGACTAAAAAAAAGGCCATTCGTAGGATTACCTCTTTGCCTCCTTTAGAATCTATAGAACTTAGTGGTTTTGACCAGGAAGTAGAATCTCATGGCCTGCATTTACAACCAGAGACCATGGTAAGTGGTCTAGGTAGTCTTGATCCGTTTTTAAGCTCAGTTAGTGAGGCCTCATGTAAGGCTAGGCTTGGTGCCAATCATTCTTGCACTGGTACCGGTTATAGAGAAGAGGCAATGACAGAAAGTATTAGAGAAGATGGTACCTTTAATGTAAATTATGAATGCGGTTACACAAGTGTCGTGTTTGTGGATCAGCCTTCTCAAAGTACTCCACATACCGCTCATGTGTGCACCAGTACAGCTGTACAAACAACAGGTGCGTGTCGTGTTAGTTATGCTTGAATGCCTAGGTTATGTTGCTTATCTTTTAAAAGTTGCCTGTTTTTTAAAAGTTTGCTCTAATTGTGTTTTAGATGGATGCAATGTGCAAGGAAGCCAGGCCAGAAGCCTTTCTAACTTAGATGGCTCTAGAACTTCTATGGATAAAGGAAAACNTGTTAGTTATGCTTGAATGCCTAGGTTATGTTGCTTATCTTTTAAAAGTTGCCTGTTTTTTAAAAGTTTGCTCTAATTGTGTTTTAGATGGATGCAATGTGCAAGGAAGCCGGGCCAGAAGCCTTTCTAACTTAGATGGCTCTAGAACTTCTATGGATAAAGGAAAACGGAAAATGTCCGACCTTTCTAATGAAGATACCTTTCGTTCTGGAAGAGTAGACCTTGCAACACTTTCGGAGGCTAGCGAGGCAGAGCTGCAATGTAATTTGCGTTTTCTTTTGGTATTTCAGTTGGTGTTATAAATGTTGGTCTGTGGGGTGATAAGATATCATTTATATTTATTGTAGGTGGTGAAGATTTTTTTCTTATAGATGGCGATGAAAGGAGAGTTATACCTGAACATCTTTCAAATACTTCTACATCGTGCGGTGTTGGCCCTTCATCTCATGAAACCTCTCAAAACTCTGGTACACCAACAAACGACTGCAATGTAGAACTGCCAAGGAATAATCGTCAGAGGCGTTCTCAAGGTTTGATTACTTTGAAACAAAAAATTTGAATGCAGAAGAGTTTAACAAAAAAAGAAATATGGTGTCTTAAATGAGTTTGCATTTACTTACACTTTTAGCTTTTATCTCTTGCAGTTAGGATCGGTTCTTCATCAAACAGAACCCAAGTTCCACATCATGTGCGTAACAGAAATAGGAGGTCTAGGCAAGGTGTGCTGCCGCCTTACTTTCACCTGTTCCACATATAGAATATAATTAGCCATTGTTCTATTTACCAGGGGAATGCTAAAAGTAATGTTTTCTATGTATAATGAAGTTCCTCCCGATACATATGTGCATATGGGCAGATGTGATCAGGCCTGCCGTCATTGCAATGCAAGGTTTTGGTATGATGAAAGGGTTATTTCGGGTCATAGGAGCCGTATCGATTACCATAAATGTTGCAATGCCGGGAAGTTAAGTTGCATGGTCAAAATGAATACCCGCAGTATATAAAAGACCTTTTTACTAATCGCCATTTTCAAGAGAATATTCATGCTTACAATCAAATGTTCGCAATGAGATCGTTGGGTGCAGAAGTGGACAACTCTATAAACATGGGTGGTGGTCCTTATGTCTTTAAAATTTATGGCCAGCTTTACCATCGGATAGGTTCCCTATGTCCAGAACCTAATACGCGGCCACAATTCCTACAGCTATATATCTATGACACACAAAATGAGGTTGCAAATCGTTTAGAGCACTTTCAGAGAACTGGTCAGGCACTGCGTCCAGACATTGTGGAAAATTTGATCGAACTACTAGACGAGCATAACCAATTAATGCAGTTGTTTAGGACTGCTAGGGATAAAATGGCAGAGGCCAATATTCCAGAATTCAAGGTCCGTTTGTTTGGTGTTGTCGGTTCAAGACAACATGAATTGCCTGCAGGTGATTCTATTGGTGCAATTGTTTTTGAAGGTGGGCCAGACGTGGAAACTGAATTTGATGTGGTCGTGGAACAAAATGATCGTCAGCTAAAACAAGTGAGCAAGTTAAACGCATCTTATATGTCAATGCAATTTCCGTTGCTTTTTTTCTTTGGTGAAGATGGATACCATTTGGGTCGCGTGTTATTGAGCAGAGGTACATCTTCTGACCCTCCCAAAAAAAATGTCAATGAAAATGTACTATGCATACGAGCTGCACGACCGTTTCAATGAATATCGGCTACTCCCAAAGAGTGGCAGGCTTTTCCAGCAATATGTTGTGATGGCTTACTGTAGCATAGAGCAATCGCGGATTGACTTTGTGAGAGAACATCAAGATGATATTCGGAATGACTATATGGCAGGCCTACACGACGCTATCTCACGTGGTGATCAAGACGGTTCAGATGTCGGTTCAAGGACAATTCTGCCTTCATCTTTTACAGGAGGGCCACGCTATATGTATAGCCATTATTTGGATGCTTTGGCCATATGCCGGGTGCATGGGAACCCGTCATTCTTTATCACGTTTACGTGCAATGTTAACTGGCCTGAGATCCAAGAATATATGGAGCAGTTCCCGCATGTTGCAGTTGCCGACATGCCTGATGTTGTCGATCGTGTCTTTAAACGAAAAATACATGATTTAGTTACTTTCTTACGAGATTCAAAGCCTTTTGGTCATGTCGAAGCAGGTACCGTTTAAAATCTATATGTGTCTACTGTCTATTAGATTACTACGCTTACAAGATACCTAATAACTATCATCTTATTGCAGTTTTATACACGGTTGAGTTCCAGAAAAGAGGCCTGCCACATTGTCATTTACTCCTATGGATCAAAGAAAGCTACCGTGTACAAGCACACACAGATGTGGATAGGTATGTCTCTGCAGAGCTCCCAGACCCAGCAATCGATCCTGAAGGGTACAGAGTTATTACTGAGTTTGTTAGGACTGTAGATCAACCTTAATCACTAGCCTTTGATGCACTTTGGTGACTTGTATGTTGTATGTTTAGAGAGAGAGAGAGAGTAGAGAGAGAAAGAGGAGGAGAGGATTCTAAAAACACACATTCATTTCACACACAAGCACCACCTCCAAATGAGACCATTTGGAGGTATTTATACTTCTTACAATATATCATGGGCTTTCATGGGCTTTTGTTTATAGACTTGGTTACATGGACTCTTAAGGCTTTACTTAACTAACTTATCACTATCTTACCAAGTTCCATAGCCCATTAAGCTTAATCTATTCTAACTTACTACGACACAATACAAAGTTACAATGATGAGAATGACCATCACTTCAAAATACATAATTTTAATGCTAACAATCTCCCCCTAAGGGGTGGTCATTCGAATGATGCTCCACGTGATTAGGTCTTTGTCTTTGAACTTTGTGTGTCGTTGTAGAATAGTCTTTAGTCTTTGTTCCTTCATGCTTTGTGATCTTTGGTAAATGACTTTTCTTTGTTCTTTGTTGTTGTGGTAGATTCATCTGCCATTCGTCACTCCTTTGTCTTTGAAGGTTGAACGCCTTTCCAACATGCTCATACGTCTTTGGTCTTTGTCATACATACATTTGTTGTTCCTGTTCTTTCACTTTGATCTTTGTCACTTTACTTTGTAGATTCTTCTTTTTGGCGTAGGATCTTTCTTTGACTGTTGCTATCTTTGATCTTTGTGAGAACTTTCCTTTGACTGTGTGATGTATGTATGAGCATGTGGAAACTAGTGTGGTGGTGGTGATAATAATGAGGTTAAGGGTAGCTGCATGAAAACGGTTAGTAATAAACATCCGGTACTTATAGGTACGGAATTAGAGATCGTCAACAGCATAGTGTGAAGACTCCTTCTAACCCTTACCATGGCCGTTCCTAATCGGATACCCCCGAAAGAGCTTACACTAACATACCGAAGTACACCAATGATTAGGTGAGTCGCTGGAGATCACCCCACGACTGTAGACCATTTGAAACCACCGTGTACACTAAGCGTAACCCATAAAGAATTACCGAAGTGACCTGCTGTCAGGGCTGTTTGATGTTGACCCTGGCAGGAGTTTCCGTTCAATCATTGAGAAATACATAAGTAAATTCTCTCATAAACGTTCTCGGCAGATTGCTAAGATCTGCGTAGGACACGATAATCTACAACTGGTGTCCATTGATGTAGAACTACCAATGTAGTAATGTTAAGTGTTCCTAGGAGATCTTTGATGTAATCTCGGGGCCCTAGACTCAATAAGTGCACATTTGGTTTCGTATGCGGAGGCATGGAGCAGAGGGCCTCCTTTTCAATATCAACCATCTCGAAAAGACAGGTCGATAGATTATGCAAGGTTCTCCGAGAGAATGAAACAAGTACCTTTTGAGAGATACCCGAGTGGCTAGAAGGTTTAAGTATAGTGAGTCACTGGGTCCATGACGTCTTGTCTTCAATACCGGTGTCACTTTTGTAACAACCAGTAGCATATGAATTGAACCCGGTGTCTGCCCTAAGGTTGAACATATGGAGGGCTATTTCTTTTCACCCTTTTCATTACTTTTCTTTTTAATTCTTCAACCCCTTCTTTCCCTTTCATTATTTTCTCCTTTTTTCATATCATACCTAAGGACTTCTAATTTTATCTATTGGAATTGTCCTTGGGTAGATCCCTCCGGCTCTAGCGGATCGTAGGACGATTTTTCCTAACCTTAGTCACCTTATATCTCCATGACTATCCTATTATTGCCATCGAACCAAATATTTGAAAATCTTCTCAAAGTGTTTATGATAATGAAACATATTTTGTTAACACTTTGAGAGTTTTGATTTCTTTTTGAAGGACTCCCCCTTCACATGTGCTCATGCAATTTTTAAGAAATTTGCACATGCGGGAGGAGTTTGCACTTTATGAATTGATCCACTCTTAATAGACATATACCCGAGGGACACGTTTACGTTGCTTAGTTAAAGGGATCCATTATCAGCTTTTAGGTGATAACTAGCCCTAATAACTAACTTGAAGTTGTTGACATTCCTTAGAAAGGAAGTTAGACCCGTCAAAGTATGCATCTAAGACGAGTTTCTCGAAACGGTACTTTCTACTCGGATAAATCCTTTCGAATACTAACTTTTGTATTTCGTCAATTCGAGGGTTAAATCTGAGTCGAGCTCTTTCGAGATTCTGCCACAATCATTAAGCATTTTTTATCACATTTTAATCACGTCTTCTCCCCCTCAAAAATAGCATATCCATGGTATTTTTGATACCGATTGATTAAACCCTTTGAATTTGGATAGCTTGTGGAAAGAAACAGATGTTTCTAAATTCCGTATTAGTTTCTTTTAAGCATGACCTTTTTGGAACATCTTTTTATTACTCCCCCTCAAAAATAGAACATTTTTTATTAGATTAAGCTTTTAAGGATTTGAGGGAGTAATATTTTGAGCTACATCGTGAAAAGTTTTGAAAACCTTTTGAAACATTTTTCAAAATTTTGCTCAAAAAAATTAAGAAGACTTTGATAAGCTTTTTGGTGAGAAGTCTTCTTATCTTTTAGGATTGTCGCACAGAAATGTACAACAGGGTCCTTTCTTTGAAAATCGCGGGTTATACACTGTTATGTGTGCATAAGCCATAATGTTTTTAGGATAAGTGCTCGAAAAGTATTAAAAACTTTGTAAAGATTAAGCACTTTCCTTTCTTTGAAGAACGAGTCCTTAGCTGAAATACTAAGAAGTCATTATGTGTTAAGATTAGACAACAACTTTTGGAACCCATTTATGCACGGTGCCAATGGGTTTAGCATATTTTGAAATCCATTTATAAGTTGTGTCAATCCGAGACAAAGAGGTTGAATTCCAACGAGGACTGAAAACTGGTGTTACATTTTGAAATAAAGCTCGTGGAATCAACGGTGATTTAAAACTCTTTTGCTTTTGAAAGTTGTTTGAGAAACCCGGTGTTTCTCTTGGAGTTTTGAAACTTGAAGACGAAGATTTCCATCCATTGTTGAAATTCCTTTTTGAGAGAAATGGAAACCTTCCAGAATTTGGATTTTTCAAAGCAGAGCCATTGTTTTGTTGTCGCGGAAGTATTTCAGAGTATGAATATTTCAAATGTTTTGAACGGCTTTGCTTTGGTTTCCACATGGTCGTTACTGGAGTAAAACGAGAGTATGGAGTTTGAAAAACTTGATTCTTTTCTTCATGAGCACTTTCATTTGAAACCTTTTGAGAAGTAAATGTTTCAGAAAAAGTAGGCCTCTTTGAAAATTTCCTTCCTTTTTGCAAAGAATAGGTTGTAAACTGAGGAACCCTTTTCGAAAATGGTTTAGAAGATTCACCCGTGTAAACCTTTTCCGAAACACTTAATTGCGGTTTAGACTCGTTTGAAACTTGAGATTTTCCTTTTGACCAGTTAAGAGCATCAAACTTTGCGTTTAAGGCATTGTATGAAGTTCTCAAATCATTGTATTCTTTTTGAAGAGAAGGATGATCTGATGATGCCAATTTTGCATGTAAAGAAGCATTTTGATTTTCAAGATGTGCAAAATATTTTTCGTATTTTTCTGTTTCGATTGAAAAATCATTTTTGGCATCACCAAAATCCTTGGTTTGTTGTGCAACCATCTTTTTCAATTCAACAATCTTCTTTTGAAGCACATATTTTTCTTTGTCAAAAAGATGATTCGGGACGATCTGAGAGTCAGATTTGTTTGAAATTTGATTCTGAGCTCTTGATCGTTTGATTGAATCAAACAAGTTTTTGTAAGTCACTTTCAAATGTTCATTTTCTTTTTGTAATGATGCTACAGCATGTTCCAACTCAATATTCTTTGTATCAAGTTCGTCAAATCAAACTTGATGTTGGTATCATCACAAATTTCTTCAAAAATCTTTTCTTTTCCTTTAAGCACCGATGCCAAAGAGTTTTCCGAAAATGATTTCTCATTCTTCTCTTGCAGTTTTAGTTGGAAAGAGATACTTTGAGCTTCGAGTTTTGCAAGATCTTTCTCAAACTGAGCAGTTCTTTTTGACAATTCTTCTTTGACATCAGCTGCTTCTTTTGAAAGCTCGGTGATTTCTTTTTGAGATAAAGATTTTCAGATTTCAAAGAAGATGTTTGTTCAAAATTCTCATTCACATTCTCATGGCTGACAGATTCTGACTTGAATGACTCTATTTGATTTGTGAAAAAGTCCTTTTGAATGTCAAGCATTAAGCATTTTTCATCAAATTCGTCTTCGATAGAATGCACGTACTTTAGATCTTCTCTCATTTCAGTTACAAGATGTTCTTCAAAGTACTCAAAACATAAGTTGATATCTTTCACACGAGGTTCAATCTCATCTTTCAAAATCTTTTGGACTTCTATCTTAAGACGCACATCTGATGAAAGAGGATTAGACCAAACATTGGATGATATGTTTTCTTGCTTAAACCAAATGACCTTTAACGTTTGCTCAATGTGGTGTTTAAGATGACAAAACTGTTTCCTTGCTTTATTTTGCCATAAATTAGTATCATAAGTATTAAGTTGAGCTTCTTTGAAAAATCTTTTCACATTTGTGTCTTTTCTTTTGAAAGGTTCTTTTGGTATTTCTGTCAATTGTGTACACCCATACACAAAGCCGTGGTATGAGAATGGGGTTTTTCTTTGTTTTACTTTCAAACGTTTTTCTTCTTCAGAGTTTAAAATATCTTGAGACTCAAACAGAAGGTCAGTTGACAACTCTTTTCCCATATCTTCAGCGTTATACAAAATAGGTGTCAACTTTTGCACTTTGTTTAGAAAATCCGGTTTTTCATTTTCCAAATGATCAATATTCTCAAAACCTATTTCTGATGTTTATGTATTAATGTCCTCATCTCTAGTAGGCAACATGTTAAGAGTCTGAGTAGTCTGACCCAATTTTCGAAGTTTGTTTTCAAGATCGTTTGCTTGTTTCAAAAACTCTTGGTTTTCATTCTCAAGTTTTGTGTTAACAATCTCAAAATTTGAATTGGTTTTCTGAAGCCTTGAATTTTCACTTTTCAAATCAAAGTTCTCTTTTAAAAGCGCTTGAACCTTTCTATTGTTAATAACCATTTGTTGATCCAGTTGTTGAATGGAACGTTTTTTAGCCAAAACAGCTTCTCTATAACCAGCTTCAAGTGCTTCTTTTTGTTTTAAAAGTGGTTTGACAGACTCTCCATACATTTCAAACTTTTGTGCGTGAGATTTAAGGTTTGAGATTTCAATTTCAAGTTCAGCATTTCTTTTTGTTGCATTTTCAAAACGTTTTTCCATTTCCTTAAATCTCTCAAGCTCTTTGATCAGAAAGACATTCGCTTGCTTAGCTTCACGATTGTCGTTTTTGCACTTGTCAAGTTCATGTTTGAAATTATTGATTAATGAGGAAAATAAGGCACGATCTTGTTCATAAGAAGATCCATCCTGGGCAAGCTCACCTCCATTAAGATTCATATATGGAGTAGCAAGAGTGATATTATTATCGTTATGTTCCACCATATATGTGTCACTAATAGACTCGGGATGCGCAGGATGTGTCTGATCATGAGCAAACANTATTGATTAATGAGGCAAATAAGGCATGATCTTGTTCATAAGAAGATCCATCCTGGGCAAGCTCACCTCCATTAAGATTCATATATGGAGTAGCAAGAGTGATATTATTATCGTTATGTTCCACCATATATGTGTCACTAATAGACTCAGGATGCGCAGGATGTGTCTGATCATGAGCAAACACATTATCAAATATATCAACATTATCATGAGCATTTGAATGTTGTACCGTAGCCATTATCTCTGTATCTGATGAAGGTCTGATATGATCATCTTCGGAGTCCCAAATAGCTTCATTCCTGTGTGTACCATCAGCATCCGAATCATACCTTGGACTGCTGTCTTCAATCTGCTGATCTGAAGATGTATCACTTCCCGTGAAAACCATACTAGCATCTGATGCGTTACCCTCATTAACCGTTTCATCTTCTGTTTGATTATCTTTATCTGTCTCTCTTTCAGTCACCTCTGTTTCCTTTAACTGCCTCTCTCTTTCAATCTGCTCTCTTTCTTTTAACTGCATATCTTTTTCAATCTGCTCTCTTTCTTTTAACTGCATATCTTTTTCAATCTGCTCTTTTTCCCGTTTCAGCTTCTCAATCTTATTGAACTCATCTTCCTCAGCTTCAAGCATCTTTTCGAGTTCACCCATGTTATTTATGCATTCAGTTCTGAAGGTCGTATAACTTACCCGAAATTTTTGGTAAAACGCATCGATAAACTCTGATTGGTTCATTATCCAAGGGTTAAAGATACTCTGAAGTTGAGTTTGGATCTGTTAGGACCTAAGTTTATCAACGTTTAATCAAGTCTCGGTTATTTCAGTAAATGTAATAGGTTGCTAGATTAATTATGTTTATCATGTAAACGTGTAAGTCCAATACACGTCCAATGGGCCTCAAGCCCATACGTTTTAGAAAGGAAGGAATAGGGAAGTGTTGCCCTAGCTCCTTACCTATAAATAGGACACTCATGTAATCCTATTTCTTGTTGGTTATTTCATTTTCATAAGAAAACTCTTGCACTTTTATTCTTCATATTTGATCTAATCAACCAAACTCTATCTCTCATCTTATTTCTATCAAATCAATACTTGTGTTTACAATATGGTGATCTAACAAGTGGTATCAATCGCTAGAAGAAGGTGTAAACTTTGTTTTTGTATCTAACGAACCATAAAGATACTTTTTTAATCGTTATTTTTTTAAAATAAAGCTTGCAACTTTCTTGTTTGTTTCGTGTTTCTATCACATCTTTGTTCTCAAACTTGTGTTACAAACTCAAACAACCAACAAAGTTTCAAATTTTTTTCAAAAAATTAAGATTCGTACTTTTTGTACTATTTTTCGAAAATTTTCAAATTTTTGAAAAGTGGTTCAAGTTTGCAACTTTCTTTAAGATTTCATCATTTTAAGGTTAGTTGTACAAGAATCTTGGATTAAAAACGTGTTTTTGGATTGCTTTTTACAAAAACAAAATCTGCCAAATTTTGACAAGTTTTCGAGAAACTTAAACCCCATTCTATCGAGATCTTTGGTTTTTGATCCTAAGGTGTTTCCGTTGCTTACTCAGTTCTTTTCTCTCTTGTATAAGAAAGAAAACACTTCGACTCGTTGGATATTATCGAGCTTGTATAATCTTGACAATTTTGGAAATTTTTTCGAAAATTTTGAAAACTTTCGAGATCTTTTCAAAAGTTTCGAAATCTTTCAGTTTTCGAGATCTTTGGAACATTTTCGAAATCTTTTCATAATCTTTCGAGAACTTTGCTTATTTCCATAAATCTGAAGTTTTCGAAATTTTTTTTCGAAATTTCTCGATAATTGGACATTTTTCGAGAAACTTTAAATTTTTCGAGAACTTTGGTAATTTTTCGAGATCTTTGGACTTTGACTGCTTTTCGAGATATTCTTCAACAAAGTTTCGAGAACACACTTGGGAAAGTTTTCGAGAATTGGCATAACACTTATACCTTCTACAAGATCCATTTACTCACAAGTCTTTCATCATGTCTCAACTTCCGTACTCAAACTCTCCTTATACTCCACGTCACAGTACCGACCCTCGTCATGTCTTACACTTTGGTAATGAAACATATCCACCTATGTTGTTACCTGGTAACTTCACTTCTTGGAAACGACGATTCTTAAAATGGGTTAACGGTCGTCCACAAGCTAATCTCATACTGAAATCCATTCTTCAAGGACCATATCAAATGAAATTCATTGCTGACTCAGCTGGGTTCATTGAACTACAAACAAGAGACACTTTGACTGGTTCTGACCTAGATCAATACGATGCTGATCAACAAGCTGTTTGGTACATCATAATAGGCCTTCCAAACTCCATCTACTCTAAAATGGACTTTGACGCCAGTGCTCATGAAATGTGGAAACGTCTTGAACTCATGCATCTATCATACCATGAACTCTGAATGAATCAACTACTACAGTCATGTTTCCAAAGAAAGTTCCTGAAAAGTATTCTCCCTGCTTCACCTATCACACTTCATAGCTATCTGGAATTGCCGTTGTCAAATCTACGAAAGCTTGAAGATGATACAACTAAGGTGGATAAGACATCTAGCAAACCTCATGGAAGTGCATATTATCTGCAAGTATATCTTTTGGCACTTCACAATGAAGCAAGCAACTCTACTCCTGAGATTGATCACACAGTGTCTAACAACAACTCTTATGCTTCTGTCAAAGATGACTTAGATGGAACTGATGCTATGCTACTGATGGCTGGCACACAGGTAATCGAAGTAAGTGATTCCAGTCCTATCTATGACACTGATGACCAGTATCAGGTAGATGATTATAATCCATGCCTGATACATGACATTGTTTCCCCTTCTGCTTCTGTCTCAGACGAGGAACAAGTTGTTCAATCGGATTCTATGTTATCTACTTACGTAATTGATCAAATGTCCACAGTGGTTATATTTGATGCTGATCAAATAAACCCAGATGTTACATTTGATGAAACAATTACGCACAATGCACATGATAACAATGATCAAATTGAACCACATGCACCTTTGACTGATTCAGACGCTGAATGGAGAATGTTACTTATGACCAGTCAAAATCAAAATATCCAATGTCAAGCACTGAATGCAAAGTTGAGAGACAAAAATGTGACATTAACAAAGGAACTTGAGCATTGTAAATCACAACTCAATCATTTCAAAACTAAAGCAGATCATGAAACATGCTTAGATACCATACTTCAACACAAAAACGATTTACAAAAGAAACTAAGCATGTTAACTGATTCTACTTTATTTCAATACTTTAAATCATTCACAAATGAAATTCAATCAATGGAACATGTTGTTGTGAAAAATTCTGAACTTACTGTTGCTAACTTTCTTTCCCCTGTTGCGAAAGAAAGAAGGGAAATATTACAAACACAATTTTCTCCAAGTCTTCAACGCTTGCCTTCATATGCTCGGAAATGGGAACAGGAACTTAACAGGGAAATCAAAACCATGATGAATATGTTTCAAGAAACTGAACAAGCGATTTTGAACCTAAAACGTCAAAATCAATTTTTACAAAAAGAAGCTGATCGACTCTTGGAACATGTTCTTAGTGCTGATATAATTTCTGTGATTATGAATTCTCTTTATGAATCTGGTACTTCTATGCTTGTTGATGACTACTGTGATGATATTGAGTTGTTGTCTAAACAAATTGAGACATTAAAAGATGAAAATGTGAATCTCCAAAAACACAACGATGATGTGCAAAACAAACTTTCTAATGAGATTTTTCAACTCAACAAAAAGCTTGAATGGTGTCAAAATCAAAGTCTTGATTTCGAACTAAAAATGCAAAGTCTTAACACTTCCACATCCTTTCAAAAAGAAAATTAGGAAATAAAAAGTCAAATTTCAAAATATAAAAAGGAAATTGCAGAATTGGAAGAAGTTACAGACTATTGGCAAAAGAGTCGAGATAACTATCTCTACTCAAACGGAAAGCTCGAAAGTGAAATTCAAGATAAAAAGCACATTATCATTGAGTTGAAAGAGAAAATACGTGAACTTGAAAAAGGAAAATCTATCAACACTAAAGTAATTGCACCAGGAATGTCCTCATTAGACATAACCAATGTAGAACAACACACTCATAAGTCTAATATGGATCCTTCTACTTCTACAGGAATAGTTGCCACTCATAGCGTTAGCAGATCCAAGCGTAAACGTATGAAAAGGAAGAATAGGATTTTGCAACGTAGAAGAGTGACACTAGAAGCCTCTGAAGTAGAAGAACACCCTAGGACTTTGAATAATACTCATCGTGCACTATATTTAGATTCTGATTTGGTAAATTGTAATCCTAATCGTTGTGTAACAAATGATGAACCTTTGAATGCTTTGAATGTTAATGCTTCATGTGTGTTTTGTCGTAAGAGTATGTTATCTGGTGATCATTCTAAATGTGTTGCGAATTCTCTTTTATCTCGTTTTAAGAAACGTACATCAGGCCGGAAATCTAGGCCCACTAATTTTTCAAAATCTGTGCTAGGACTTATTCCTTGTGTAGTTTCTAAGAATGATGTAGTACACCCACTAGTTGCGAACAATAACCCTAGGAACATGCCATCACTTAGCGAATTCACTAAGAAAAAGGCTAAATCTAGTTGTAATTGGCAACGTTGGTTACAAAGAACACATAACTTTAAATGGATTCCTAAAATTGTTAATATGTGTGCTTCTAACCCAACGGAACCCACAACTTCTTCGGGTTCCACCCTTACCATTGTACCATCGTCGTCTCTTTTATGTGATGCAGGTGGTGCAAATTGTTCTCTGGATTGTTGATAGCGGATGCTCCCGACACATGACAGGCAATCTCAAACTGTTAAGAAACTTTGTCTCAAAGTTCATTGGTACTGTCAGATTCGGGAATGATCATTTCGCTGCAATTATGGGGTATGGGGACTATGTCAGTAGGAATATCGAAATTAGTCATGTTTATTATGTTGAAGGCCTTGGTCACAATCTATTTTCAGTCGGTCAATTTTGTGATGGTGATCTGGAAGTTGCATTCAGGGAGAAAACATGTTTTGTTCGTGATCTACAAGGAAATGATCTCATGTCTGGCACACGTGGAAACAGTCTTTATACAATTTCAATGTCCGACATGACCGCTTCCTCTCCCATTTGTCTACTTTCAAAGGCTGAATCGACAAAATCCTGGTTATGGCACCAACGCATGTCACATCTCAACTTCAGAACTATGACGGATCTTGCTCGCCATAAACTAGTTGACGGACTTCCTAGGTTCAGATATGCAAAAGATAACTTATGTCCCGCTTGTGAACAAGGAAAGAGCAAACGTGCACATCTAAGTTCTAAACCAGAACCAAGTACCGATCATGTTCTTCAACTTCTTCATATGGATTTATGTGGCCCAATGCGAGTACAAACGATTAATGGGAAACGATACATTCTTGTGATAGTCGATGACTTCTCCAAATGGACTTGGGTCTACTTTCTTCGAAGCAAAGATCAAGCTCCATAGATGATAATTACCTTTCTCACGAAAATTCAGGTTCAACTTCGCAA
>LBNU01018319.1:1968-22715 GCA_014162995.1 Artemisia annua | reverse complement strand
AAAAGATCTCTTAGGAACACATAATACTTCTACACTAAGTGTCTTGCATCATTGGACACTGAATGTAAATTATCGAGTCCTTCGCAAATCTTAGCAATCTGCCTTGAACGTTTATAAGGGATTTACTTATGTATTTCTCGAATGATTGAACGGAAATCCTGCCAGGGTCAACATCAAACAGCCCTGACAGCAGGTCACTTCGGTGATTCCTTGTGGATTACGCTTAGTGTGTTCGATGGTTTCAAACGGTCTACAGTCGTGGGGTGATCTCCAGCGACTCACCTAATCGTGGGTGTACTTATGTATGTCTGTGTAAGCCCTCTAGGGGGTATCCGATTAGGAACGGCCTTGGCAAGGATTAGAAGGAGTCTTCACACTATGCTGTTGACAAATTCTAATTCCGAACCTGTAAGTACCGGATGTTTTATTGCTAACTGTCTCAATGCAGGTACAACAACCATACTGAACACCAGCCTCCACATGCTCATACTTGCATCTCAACAAACCTGAAAGCTCCCATGAAAGATCGAAGCAACACAAAAGCCAAAGATAGATTCCATGCCAAAAGAATCTACAAAGTAATAAAGATAAACGATCTAAAGCAAAGCACCGTCTAAAGAAGGATTCTACGTCAACACTAAGAATCTTCATCAATGAAAAGAGAGCTACACACGAATGAAAGTTTCAAACGTCAAAGATGTATGAGCATGTCGGAAAGATGCAGATCCACTGGAGTCTAAGAGAGGGACGAATGGCAGATTACCACATCAATTGATCACTATCACATCATCAAAGATAAAGAACAAAGAACGATGAATCATTTCCACTAATCATTTTTTGAAGACGTCTGAAGCTATAAAAGTCAACAACTAAAGTTAGAAGACAAAGACGTCAAGCAACCTCAAATGACCGTGACGAATATCACTCCTTCATAACCGATCCTTAGGGGGAGATTGTTAGGACCTAAGTTTATCAACGTTTAATCAAGTCTCGGTTATTTCAGTAAATGTAATAGGTTGCTAGATTAATTATGTTTATCCTGTAAACGTGTAAGTCCAATACACGTCGAATGGGCCTCAAGCCCATACGTTTTAGAAAGGAAGGAATAGGGAAGTGTTGCCCTAGCTCCTTACCTATAAATAGGACACTCATGTAAATCCTATTTCTTGTTGGTTATTTCATTTTCATAAGAAAACTCTTGCACTTTTATTCTTCATATTTGATCTAATCAACCAAACTCTATCTCTCATCTTATTTCTATCAAATCAATACTTGTGTTTACAATATGGTGACCTAACAGGATCACTTTAAAAGCTTCCTTGTAGTTACTCGTATGAAGTTCTTCTTCATTAAGTAGCATTTCAAGTTGATTCAGGCTTTGGATTAGTTTCTCTTTGAAATTATGAAATCGGACTCTTATGAAGTATTCAAATGCCTGATCGAACCTTGATTCATATCCTGGTATATTAATGACCTTCACAATCTGTGACTTGAGTACAATGTTCTAAAAGGCGTGAGGCGTGGCGTGGCGGCACAGTCACGCCTCAAGCCTTACGCGCCTTTGCGAAGCCTTGGCGTTTCTTAAGGCGTGCTTAAGGCGGCAACAAAATATTTATAAATTTATGTATTTATAATTTTATATCATTTTATAAGAGCAATTTCAAATACTAAAGCCCAAATCCCAAATAGTCAGGCCCAAATGCGAGGCCCAAGTGGGAATTAAGTTTTGAAATTACGAGGCCAAAGAAAGAAATAACCCAAATACTTGAAATTCAAGCCCAAATCCATAAATCCCCTAAATGCTTCTAAAAATGGCGCCACGCCTTAACAAAAAGGCGCGCCTTTGCACGCCTTTTCGCGCCTTATTCCACGCCTTTTCACACGACGCCTAGACATCACGCCTTGGTCCATTTAGTGGCGCCAAAGCCACGCCTCGCGCCTTGGCGACGCCTTGGCGACGCCTTGGCGCGCCTTTTAGAACACTGCTTGAGTACATTAAACGCTTTCATTGAATCTCTCTCTCTTATTTGTATTTCCTTTTCCATTGAATTCTGATGTGTGATAAATTTGATCTTGAGATCTTTTAAGATAACAAAGGTTGTTGTTGAAGATTAAATGTTTTTGGCGAAGTTTGAAAATCGTATATGGTTGATCTTAGTGATTTTGTATTTTCCCTCCAAAAATTAAATTTGAAAATTTTCTCTCCCAAAATTTGGAAATCACTATGAAATGCAAATCTAAGGTTACCAGAAAAATTTGAGTTTTAAAAATTTTGACGCCATATTTTACCGAAAAAATTTGAATTTTGGCCTAAAAATTTGAATTTTGGGTCAAAATTTTCAACGTTATACCAAAATTTGAATCTCTCAAAGTTGACCAATTAATCAAACTCGCTATGGAATGTGAAACTCGCTAGCGTGAGGTTGATACTCGCTAGGAGATATTCCTTACTCGCTATGCGATAAGGAGAATAAGGCTTACTCGCCGTGGGTCCAAACTCGCTATTACATAAACTGCCCAAACTCGCTACCAAACATTACCCAAACTCGCTATTACATAAACTGCCCAAACTCGCTACCAAACATTACCCAAACTCGCTATTACATAAACTGCCCAAACTCGCTACCAAACATTACCCAAACTCGCTAGACCAAAAGGGTTCTCAAACTCGCTAGACCAGAGTGTACCCAAACTCGCTAAGCCAAAGTGTACCCAAACTCGCTATTTTGGGGTTTATGAAAATGTCAAACTCGCTACTAAACCCTAAAACCCCTAAAAAACGTACTGCTCGAAATTTAACGTACCAAACGAGTTACAAATCACACCTAACGAATCTTAAACCTTTAAAACACCAAAAACCAATAATAACGAGTACAAAATCTAACCCAAACGACCCTAAAACAAACCCATACGAATCTAAAACAATATGTATGAAAACGGATAAAAATCGTGATTTAATATCGATACATCATTTTGGATTTAAAATCGATTCATCCATTTTCTTATATTTTATTGTTTTCATCTATTAAAATATCGCGAGTCTTGATATAAAACATCATTTCGGACAACTTTCGTGTTTTACACTTTTGATGATTCAGACCAAAAAGGAGTCAAAATCGTGATTTAAAATCGATACAGAAACAGACAAAATGTATAAAAGAAGACGAAAATGTATAAAATTAGATGAAAACACATGAAAATCTATGAAAACGGACTACAACGGATAAAAATGTATGAAAATGTATAAAAGCAGATTAAAACGTATGAAAATATATAAAAACGGTCAAATTAACATAAATATAACTTGGATGACAAATATAACAAGTCACAAGAAGTTGGGTAACCTGGATGACAAAAAAATGCATGCCACGTAGGATTTTCACCGGTAACTCTAGGTTACCCAAAACACAGTAACAAATTTAACCGGTCAAATTAAGTTGAGTAACCTGGATGACAACTTTGAAACTTTATTACCTTAGGACAACACAAACGCAAACTTTAGTAACATCTTTGTACAAGGGTAAAAATATTGTGTTGATTTAATATTACACTTAGGTTATAGAGCATATACTTGTAGCTTTCAAATTATAAGGTTTCAAATCTTAGGTTATATTCGCAAAACTTAGAAAATTCAAATTATATGGGAATTTCGGAAAGATGGATTTTCGGGTTTTACAATTCTTCCCCTCTAAAAAGAAAATTTTCGTCCTCGAAAATTGAAGTCGCAAAAGTTAAACGGAGATGTAGCATCACAAAAGAAGGTCACAATTAACATCACTCTCGGGGAGGTCCTTCCGACGGATTATTCACAAACATAAATTTTTCTCATAATTCGATGAAACACCTGGTATTTTTCCTAAAACCTAATCCTAGCCAAACTTCTATTTTTAGAGCCTGAAACGTTTTAAAACTTTAAAGCATGTTAAATTGGATTTGAGGAGCGTGAGATATATTAGGAACGAGAATTTATTCCTTGATTTACTCAGCACAACCTAGAAAACTCGAATTTGTTTCATTTGCCAAATTATTTAATTTATTTTGAGTTTGAGAAAAACTCTGAAGTTTATGCTTGATTTTATTGGAAAAACTATTTCGTGAACGATGGCGCAAGTTTCGTAATTTTTCAAGTCCGTTTGCTATGTCATTCGAGTCCCGAACCGTTTTTATGAAAAGTTTACTATATTGGCGAGAGTAGTCCCTTGAGTTTATTTACACAAACCACCCCACACTTTATTTAATTACAAAACTACCCTAAACCCTTTTACCCTATAAATACCCCCAATATTTACTTCACCTCATTTTTATAAACTAAAAACACACACACTCTCACACTTTCTCTCTCTTCTCTCTCTCTCTCTACCCCCACCGCCGGTCACCCTTCCCACCGCCGGCCATATTTCCGGTCACCGGAATATTTTCCGGCCACCTCACATAACACCACTTACCTAGATTATAGATCGGGACACCCCCGATTCATCCCCGCAACCCGTTTACCCAAATTCGAACCCACGCGCCCTAAATCTAATAAATACACAATCGACTTTCGTACTTTTCCGGCCAAATCATTTTTCCGACGAGCTCTTGGGTATCCGAACCTTCCCCCACCTCCTTTACACATGTTTTTCTAATAAAAACCCTAAAAACACGAAACCCTAATTTTATTTTTTTATAAATCCGATTGGGTTTATGTTTTTCTTAATTAAAATGAGTTTTAATAAAGGTTTTAAATGATAAACTCGTGTGGGATTTCATTTTGTCCGTTTTTGTGGTCTCGACTCGGTCAACTCACCGAGTCAACTCGGTTGNGTAAAAATTGAACGTTTAGTCTCCCCTAGAAAATAAATTTTACTCAAATTTTCCTGCCAAAAAACTTTTTTTTAATGGCTTACTCGATAACTTGGGTGAAATTGGGCAGAGTTTCGTTTAGAATTGTCGTAGGAAAACCTTACTCGATATACGATAAGGGTTGTTAGCTATCTCGCTAACTGGCTAACTCGCCAAAGTTAAGAAACTCATACTCGAAAAAAAACTTTACTCGAAATAAAAAACCCTTGCTCGATATGTCTAAGCCAACTCGATAAGTCTCAAGCCTCAACCCTTACTCGATATACTACACCCTTACTCGATAAATGAAGTCTTACTCGAAATTGTAAATACTAACTCGATAAGGTGTAGCTCTTTACTCGATAATTGAGTTTATGATGCACGGACCGTGTGGGTTTGTGAATACATCAGCACCATGTATGCGGAACAGTGACGTATGTACTAAGAACTTTCCTAAAGCTTTTTGTCCAGAAACATTTATTGATCAGAAGGGATATGTGCATTACCGTAGAAGGGAATCAGGCATAACAACGATAAGGCAAAATGTCAGCCTTGATAACGGGTGTGTTGTTCCACATAACCGGTCTCTGTGCATGCGTTTCTACGCGCACATCAATGTTGAGTACTGTGAGTAGTCGATGCTTATAAAATACCTCTTTAAGTATATTTCAAAAGGCACCGACCGAATAGTAACTCATATTACAAGAACGCTTGGGAGTACAGGAGCAAGTACAAGTCACCGTCCATTGCACATTGATGAAATCAAGAATTTCCAGGATGCTAGATTCATTGGACCACATGAAGCATGCTGGAGGATTCTGGGATTCAGCATACATAGCAGAGATCCGCCGGTTCAAATACTTGCAGTTCACCTTGACTATATGCAGCGGGTGAATTTTAGAAGGCAACAGCGACTGCAAGCGGTTGTTGATAGTGAGCACAACAAAAGGACAACGCTGACTGAATGGTTTAGATACAAACTTTACAATACAGACGGCCGCCATCTAACATACTTAAACTTTCCGAAAGAATACGTATGGCACAAGGATGGGAAATACTGGCAGCATAGGCGACGTGCCAGTACAGTGTCAATTGGCCGTTTGACATATGTGCATCCTAACTCTGGAGATGCATTCTACTTAAGATTGTTGCTCTGTCACCAAAAAGGTTCTATGTCATTCCGCCATATCCGTACAATTGACGAGGTTATCTATCCTACAAATAGAGCCGCGTGTGAAGCCATGGGCCTGTTAGGTGGTGATCAAGAATGGAACATTGCTTTACAAGAAGCTTCTTTCTCAGCTACCCCAGCTTACATGAGAAACCTCTTCTGTCAGCTCCTTATCTTTTGTGAGGTTTCTAACCCGATTACATTGCTGCAGTCACACGTAAGTTCCATGTCAGAAGACATTCCCCAAATACTTTCAGAGGCCTTGCATATACAAGATCTTCATGTCAGTCCTGAAGACTTACAAGATGGTCTTATGTATGAGCTGCAAGCAATCCTTACTTCCTATGGAAAATCGGTCAAATATTTTGGGTTTAATCTGCCTCCACCTCACTTGCTGCAGATCTTAAATAACAGGGCGCTGATGGAAGAAAGGTCCTATAATCGTGAATTGTTAAGGAGTGAAAGTGAAAGATTAGTGAGCCATCTAAATGCTGACCAACAAATAATCTTTGAGCAAGTGACACACGTAGTCAATGGTCGTCGGCAGAAGCTCATATTCGTGTATGGCCATGGAGGTACAGGCAAGACTTTCGTTTGGAGGACTATAATTTCTACACTTAGGTCGGAAGGGAAAATTGTCTTAGCAGTCGCTTCTTCGGGTATTGATGCCTTATTACTCCCATCAGGACAGACGGCTCATTCAAGATTCAAGATTCAAGATACCGCTGGATTTATCAGACGAATCAATGTGCAGTATTAAAAAAAACGCAAGTAGCAGAGTTGCTTAGGCAGACTGATCTTATCATATGGGATGAAGCTCCAATGAACGATCGCAAATGCTTCGAAACGCTTGACCGCACATTGAGAGATATAATGGATAGGCCGACAGGTATATTTGGAGGAAAAACGGTTATTTTAGGCGGTGATTTTAGGCAAACAATACCCGTCAAGAAGAAAGCTACAAACGACCAAATTATTTCTTCGTGCATAACACAGTCATACTTATGGCCATATTTCAAAATAATTAAACTTACACAAAATATGCGCCTACAACAGCCAGGTCTTTCGCCTCAACAAGCTGAAGAAATTTCGACATTCTCTGAATGGTTGCTTCAGGTTGGCAACGGTACCATTGGCCAACCAGATGAAGCTGATCCAGAGAATTCAGCATGGGTACAGATACCAGATAGGTACTGCATTCCCGAAAGCGAGACAGCTGTTCAGGAACTGATTGATTTTATATACGATGAGCAAACATTGCAAGCACCAGATGCAGCATCGTTACAAGGGAGTGCCCGAGAAACGAAACTGCAGACACCATCAATTCTACTATCCTGGACATGTTACAGGGGGAAACGTATACTTTTATAAGTGTTGACGAGGCTATACCAAAATCAAATGATGGGGGAGCAACGGAACTATTATATCCTCAAGAATACCTAAACACACTTTCCTTTTCAGGGATGCCGCCACATGAACTTACACTTAAAATAGGTGCACCCATAATGCTACTAAGGAACCTAAACCTAGGCGGTGGATTATGTAATGGTACGCGGATGATTGTGACTCAGGTGTATACGAGACTTATTCAGGCAAAGATCGTGACCGGTACTAGAATGGGAGAAAAAGTCTACTTACCACGTATTGTGCTTATCAATAAAGAGGAACAGTTGCCGTTTGTGTTTAAAAGGAAGCAGTTCCTGGTCAAAGTCTGTTACGCAATGACAATCAACAAAAGCCAAGGACAATCGTTAAATAAAATAGGCGTTTACCTACCCGAACCTGTCTTTGCCCATGGTCAATTGTATGTTTCATTGTCAAGGGCAACATCTCCGCAAGGTTTAAAAATGCTAATCAAACAATGCCCGGGCAATGATAGAAACACAACAAAAAATGTTGTTTACAAAGATTTTTTAGACATGGTCACACTTGCACAGGTTCCTTGCACCTATATTTGCCTTTTAAATATACGCTTGCGTTTGTACGGTTACCGAATACCTATCCTAATAAGGGTTAGATTGTTATGCAAAATGTTCTGCTGCTATTTGTATCCATTGTGTGCTTATTTGGCTTACTAATTTTTACCATTCATACTTGCATTGAAACCTTTTTCATACTATTAAACATATATTTATGTGTGTTTATTATAAACATTTTTTTTCTCAACATGTAGGCAAATGGAGCATAGCTCTAGCATTATAGCATCAGGCGATTCTAGAGGCAAAGCAATCGTTATGCAATCAGAAGACATTCATCTCAACAACCTAAAAGAATCGGATGTTGGCAAAGCTATATGTGTAAGGGTCTACCAAAAATGGACGCCAACAAATAAGCAAGGAAAACCTGTCGTGTTCTGTTGCATGTTGATCGATCAACAGGTACAGAGCACTATTCTATGATGCAATTACACAGTTCAAAAGTCTCATACTATCTAAATAAAGTAGACGAAAACATATCAAATTCATAAATAACTGTCATATTTGCAGGGAGGAGCTATACAAGGAAATGTGAACTTACGTGAAAAACCGAAATTTGATGAACTCCTTCAGATCAACAAAACTAACAGGATCACTGGCTTTGGTTTTCAGCCTGCAAAAACATGGATGCAAGTTGCTCCTCACTCGCTTTCATTGGTTTTTGGAACATACACAGATATCAAGGACATACCAGATACAGGCTTCCCAGACCACTATTTCAACTTCAGCTACTATCGAGACCTGTATTCGAAAGTAGATGTAAAAGAAGGACTGTTAACAGGTACCTAAGACAAATACATATAAAATGACTATTCATAATAGATGTCTAATTTGGTCCTACTAATTGCAGATTATATTGGATCCGTCCAATATGTGACTGAAACACAACATTCAATGAAACCAACACAAGGTTCAACAGTTTGGAGAGATATTGGTGTCCAAAATTTAGAGTGAGTCTTAAAAATTTAGCTTTAACAGGTCTTTTGATACTCACTCTGACAGATACTTTGTTGCTCTAACAGTGGTCACACGATCCGATTTACTTTAAGGAATCAAGATGCTCATAATTTTAGGAAATCAGAATACGAGGCAGTGAGCTCATGCTTAGTAAAAGACTATGGAGGTTGGCTTATTGTTGTGCCTTTTAAATTTATGGTTATTGTTCGGCCTTTTAATTTTACTGCTTAACATCTATCTAAATTGATACAGGCCTTCAGCTATCAAGCACACCTGCAACGTCATACTACTTCAATCCTAACATACCATAAGTAAAATAAATTCGCGATGTGTAAGGGCGTAGGCTAGCAGACTAATATTACATTTTATCTTTTAACAGATCGTAAACTTACATTGTTTAACGATACAGGTATCAAGAATTCATTGATCCACCAACAATACTGAACATCCAGCACCAACGATGTGCAGATCCACACCAAGAAAAGTATAGGAACCGCGTCACTCTTGCGGATTTGTCTGCAGAAAATCCACAAAACCAGCAGGTAATAAACAACTGTAACATAACCCTTATCAAATCAAAAACTAATACACAATTTTTTTAAAAATGACAGAATGTACGGTTTACTGTTGCCGCTACAATAACGCAATCGATACAAAAAGAACATGGTTTTTCAAGAAATGCTTTGACTGTGGTTCTAAAATCTCGGAGCGATTTCCACATGCCCAGTGTAAGCAGCCAACCTCCGACGATGACTTGCTTTACAGGTAAACTATTAATGCATAGTACACTTTTTATAACAAAATTTTTTTTCCACAGCTATTACTAAAGCATGCGTTTTAAATTTTTTCCACAGCTATTGCTTCAGAGTAGTATTATCTGATGCCACTACCACTGGAACAAAGACGTGTTTCAGTAATGAGGCAAATTCACTGGTAAAAGATTGCAAAAAGTTACTGCAGACCATACCTGATCCAAATCCCTATGATTATCCAGTGGAGCTGCTTTCTCTGCAAGGAAAGAGCAAAATTTTTCAGCTGCATTTTGATCCAGATTGTACAAAAGGCAAGCAGGTTTTCATTCTTGATACCTGTTGGGACGACACGCCATTGCTAACATCAAATGTGGCTGCAGTTGCTGAGAGTGACGCAGAATCTTCCATGCAAGGCACAGTGCCAACAGTAGATGCAGAAACCAAATGTGAACCAATCGAAACACGTTTACCGCAAACTCCACCTGATACCTTTGAACCAAAAAAAACTGACACCACACCGGTGCCAAAACAAACCCCTTCAGCTGAGACATCAAAACCTAAAAACGAAAACCCCCCAAAAAGAAGTGCTAAGAGAATACTTTTCACAGAGGACAAAAATGCACCAGAGAAAACATCTGTGAAAAAACCAAAAAAAAAATACTAATGAAATCAAGGTTTGTTAGAACCTAAGTTTATCTACATTTTATCAAGTCTCAGTTATTTCCGTCATTGTAATAGGTTGCTAAGTTATTTATGTTATGTATGGAACGTGTATGTCTATGGACACGTCCAATGGGCCTTAAGCCCATACGCTTAGTGAAAGGAAGGAGAAAGGGAGTGTTGCCCTAGCTCCTCTCCTATAAATAGGAATATGATGTAAACATATTTCTTGTTGGTTATTTCATTTACATAAGGAAACTCTTGCACTTTTATTCTTCATATTTGATCTAATCAACCAAACTCTATTTCTCATCTCATTTCTATCAAATCTATACTTGTTGTTTACAATATGGTGACCTAACAAGTGGTATCAATCGCCAAATAGTAGGTGTACGTGTTTTGTTTTTGTTTTCTACGAACCAAAACAAGCTTTTAACTCGTTATTTTTTGATAAAGTTTGCAACTTTCTTGTTTGTTTCGTGTTTTTATCACATCTTTGTCCTCAAACTTGTGTTACAAACTCAAAACAACCAACAAAGTTTCACTTTTTCTCAAAAAATTTTGATTCGTACACTTTGTACAATTTTTCGAAAATTTTCATATTTTTGAAAAGTTGTTAAAGTTTGCAACTTTCTTTAAAATTTCATCATTTTAAGGTTAGTTGTACAAGAATCTTGGATTAAAAACGTGTTTTTGGCTTGCTTTTAACAAAAACAAAAATCTGCCAATTTTGTACCTTTTTTCGAAATCCTTAAACCCTAACTTTCGAGATCTTTTGTGACTGCTCCTAAAGTGTTTTCGTTGGTTACTCAGTGCTTTTCTCTCTTGTATAAGAAAGAAAACACTTCGACTTGTTGGATATTTTCGTTATTGTATAATCTCGAAAATTTTGTGGAAATTTTTCGAAAATTTTGAACTTTCGAGATCTTTTCTGGCTTATCGAAATCTTTTGATTTTCGAGATCCTTGGAAAACTTTCGAAATCCTTTCATAATTTTCGAGAACTTTACTAATTCCTGCTACAGTAAAATTTCTCGAAACTTTGTTAAAATTTTCTCGATAAATCTGTTTTTCGAGAAATTTTGAACTTTTTTCGAAATCTTTTGCATTTTTTCGAGATCTTTGGTACTTTGACTGTTTTTCGAGATATTCAACATTTTAAGCTTTGGAAACATACTTGGGATAGTTTTCGAGAATTGGCATAACACTTATACCTTCTACAAGATCCATTTTCACACAAGTATTTCATCATGTCTCAACCACCGTACTACAACTTTCATCATCAGCAACCCTATCATCAAACACAATTGTTTCGTCAACAACAACAACAATTTCAACAACAACAACCTCAACAATCATATCCATATAATCAAATGGTCCCTCAACAACATGTCATGATGCATCAACATCAACAACTGCCTCAACCTCCACCATTTCCAATGCAACAAATCACTCAACCGTCGAAACAAACTCATTGGTTTGACCAAATGTGTGAAGTAATCACTACTCAACAATCAAGACATGAAGCAGGTTCACTTGACACACCACCCATGCTCACACCCGGTAATTATGCTCAGTGGTCAAGTCGATTCCTAAGATTTCTTGAACTCAAGAAACCACATGGCAAATACATGAGACAAGTTATCAATGAAGGCCCATTTGTAACACCGACTACCCATGTCCCTGGTGATCCTAATGCTAATCCACCCGTACCGGAATCATACAGACCCTATACTGATGCTCAACTTACTGCTGAACAACTACTTCACAAAGAAGCTGATGAATATGCCATGATCTACATTCTTCAAGGCATACCTAATCCAATCTTTCGCAGTGTTGATGCTCAGAAAACTGCTAAGGCAATGTGGGAACATGTTCATCTCCTAATGGAAGGAACTCAGTTGAATCAGGAGGACATGGAGTCAAAACTTTACATGGAATACACACATTTCATGATTGAGCCAATGGAATCACTTGAGTCATACTATCACCGCTTCACTAACATCATTAATGACCTCGATAGACACAACATCATCTTACCAAAGATTGCTGTCAACACGAAGTTCTTAGGATGTCTTGGTCCTGATTGGCAGAAGTATGTGACATTTGTTCGACAAGCCCGAAACCTTCATGAAACACCATATGGTTTGTTGTATGACTATCTGAAACATCATCAACGTGAAGTTGACAATGATCGCGCTCTCAGAGGAAACTATTCACAGCCCCCACCTACAAACTCTTTGGCGCTTGTTGCTCAATCACATGTTCCGGCTCCACCATTACAACACAATGTTTATCATCCAGAACAGGCTTATCACAACAATCCATCTCCGTATTCATCTTATGATTCTTCATCGCACCCTCCTGCAAATCAATTTGCATCATATGACAACAATGACACCTTGTCTACACCACTCACTGCTAATGATGACGATGATGATGAGGACTTCAACAGTCTCAACCAAGGAATTGCACTCATTGCCCGGGCTTTCAGCAAATTCTCAAACAAGTCCAACAATCGACTTCGTTCATCTTCAAATACAAGGAATCAAGCTGTCATTCACGATGGTCGCGTTGAGATTCAGAATCGCAACAGTAACAGATTTGGATCGGGTGGTAATATGGGTAACTCTAATTCTGGACAACGGTTTAACAACAATGGAGGATTCAGGAACAATGGTGGTGTCCCTCAGAGAAAGGCAGAGATTGTTGACACAGGGAATACTGAATCAGGGAATACAGTCATCAGATGCTATAACTGCAATGGAATAGGTCACTTGGCAACTGCATGTCCATCACCGAGAACTCAAGGAAGTAAGTATCACAAACAGGCATTACTCCTTGCTCTCAAAGATGAAGCCCGCAGCAACACGAATGCAAATGACAACAGCTTCATGGCTAATGCACATTCTGATGATGACATGGAAGATTTGGAAGCTGCTGTTATGCTGATGGCCAACATGCATGAACTCCACATAAGTGACTCAGGCCCAGTTTATGACACTGATGGTCTTTCTCAGGTAACTGATCTTAACTCATGCCTCATACATGAAATTGCCTCCCCATCTGCATCTGAATCTTACAAGGAACAAGAAGTTCAAAATGATTCATTGTTATCTACACACACGAATACTCAAATGGACACAAAGGTTATATTTGATGATTTTCAAATTAACCCGGTTGTCACATTTGATGATTCGGATACTGAAACTGTCAATGATAACAATGCTCACGTTGAACATTTTGATCCTTCGTCTGGTCCAGATTCAGAAATTCAGTCCCTTCTTATGACTAGTCAATCTCAAAACATTAAATGTCAAGAGCTTAATGCTAGATTGAAAGAGAAAAATGCATCATTAACTAGGGATATTGAGTGCTATAAATTTCAACTGTCAAACGCGGAAAAACTGATTCAACGGGAAAAAGGCTTTGAAGCTGCTTTTCTAAAATCTTCTCGTCACGAAAAAGAGTTAGAACACCAAATTGCTAAAATTATGGAGTCTAAAAATGACTTAGCTTCTGAGCTGGAAAAACAAGCGTTTGAACACAAAAAACAAATTGCACAACTTGAAGCAATAATTTTAAAAACCAAAACGGAGTTGTCAAATTGTCAAGCTGAGTTCACGGAACATAAACAAAAAACAAGAAAGAAAGTTAAGTCATACGTTGATGAGATTGTTGAATTGGAACACAAGCTTAAAGAATTTCAAAATGTTGTGTATAAAACTGGTAATTCAGTGACTACTATTCAAAAGTTTTCAGTAACTCGAACAAACAATGGTCACGGCTTTGCAATTGGAAGTGATTCACCATGTTTTTTACGTGTAGCACTCAATGAGATTCCAAAGTTATATAGTGCAGATCATCTCTTTGACGATACTGTTGTTCGTACTGTTGTATATGATTGTGAAGAGGAATATGAAATTGAAGAAGAGAGTCGATCAAAAATGGAAAATGTGACATACAATAAACCTTTTGATTACTCTAAAATGCCTCCTATTACTGATATTTTCACACCGCAAAAAGAGAAATCTGAACAACCATGGTACATAATCAAACCTCAAGAAGTTACTTCTCATGTAGCTCCTGCTAAACCAGTGGTGCAAATAAATGGTCCTTTACCAAATGATAACAAACTTCAAAATCTTCCTACACGTTGTCGTATACTTAAGTATTTCGACACGTTCATGGATAACATTGAACAATTAGATGAAGCCATTGAACGCAACTCTAAAATAACGGTTTTTACTATTACTACTCCTCATGAGAGAGAAAAACGAGAAGTGTTTCAAAAACAGTTTTTACCAATTGCACGACATTTGCGTCATTGTGCTCGCCACTGGGAACAGGAACTTCAAAAAGAAGTCTCATCTATGATGAATGTGTTTCAAGAAACTGAACAAGCGATTTTAAATCAAAAACGTCAAAATCAATTTTTACAAAAAGATGCTGATCGACTCTTGGAACATGTTCTTAGTGCTGATATAATTTCTGTGATTATGAATTCTCTTTATGAATCTGGTACTTCGATGCTTGTTGATGATCACTATGATGATGTTGAGTTGTTATCTAAACAAATTGAGACATTAAAAGATGAAAACGTTAATCTCCGAAAACACAATGATGATGTGCAAAACAAACTTTCAAATGAGATTTCTCAACTCAACAAAAAGCTTGAATGGTGTCAAAACCAAAGTCTTGATTTCGAACTGGAATTACAAAGTCTCAAAACTTCTACAACTTTTCAAAACGAAAACGAGGAACTTAAAAGTAAAATCTCGAAATATGAAAAGGAAATTGCAGAATTGCAAGAAGTTACAGATTTTTGGCAAAAGAGTCATGATGAATATTTTTATTCCAACCGAAAACTCGACAGTGAAATTCAAGACAAAATGCACATTATCATTGAGTTGAAAGAGAAAATACGTAAGCTTGAAAAAGGAAAATCTGTCAACACTAATGTAATTGCTCCAGGAATGTACTCATTAGACATAACAAATATAGCACAACACACTAAGAAGTCTAATTTGGATCCTTCCACTTCTACAGGAATAGTTGCCACTCATAGCGTTAGCAGATCCAAGCATAAACGAATGAAAAGGAAGAATAGGATTTTGCAACGTAGAAGAGAGACACTAGAAGCCTCTGAAGTAGAAGAACACCCTAGGACTCTGAATAAGACTCATCTTGCACTAGATTTAGATACTGATTTGGCAAATTGTAATTCTAATCTATGTGTAACGAATGATGAACCTTTGAATGTTTTAAAAGTTGATGCTTCATGTGTGTTTTGTCGTAAGAGTATGTTATCTGGTGATCATTCTAAATGTGTTGCAAATTCCCTTTTATCTCGTCTTAAGAAACGTACATTAGGCAGAAAATCTAGGCCCACTAATGCTTCTAAATCTGTGCTAGGACTTATGCCCTGTGTAGTTTCTAAGAATGATATAGTCAACCCAGTGGTTGCGAACAATACCTCTAGGATCATGCCAACTGTCACTGAATTTGATATAAAGAAGGCTAAATCTAGTTGGAATTGGCAACGTTGGTTACAAAGGACACATAGCTTTAAATGGATTCCTAAAATTGTTAACATGTGTGCTTCTAACCCAACGGAACCCACAACTTCTTCGGGTTCCACCCTTACCATTGTACCATCATCGTCTCTTTCATGTGATGCAGGTGGTGCAAATTGTTCTCTATATTGTTGATAGCGGATGCTCCCGACACATGACAGGCAATCTCAAACTGCTACAAAACTTTGTCTCAAAGTTCATTGGTACTGTCAGATTCGGGAATGATCATTTCGCTGCAATTATGGTCTATGGGGACTATGTCAGTGGGAATATCGAAATTAGTCGTGTTTACTATGTTGAAGGCCTTGGTCACAATCTATTTTCTGTTGGTCAATTTTGTGATGGTGATCTGGAAGTTGCATTCAGGGAGAAAACATGCTTTGTTCGTGATCTACAAGGAAATGATCTCATGTCCGGCACACGTGGAAACAGTCTATATACAATTTCAATGTCTGACATGACCGCTTCCTCTCCCATTTGTCTACTTTCAAAGGCTGAATCAACAAAATCTTGGTTATGGCACCAACGCATGTCACATCTCAACTTCCGAACTATGACTGATCTTGCTCGCCATAAACTAGTTGACGGTCTTCCAAGGTTCCGATATACAAAAGATCACCTATGTCCCGCTTGTGAACAAGGAAAGAGCAAACGTGCACACCTCATCACCAATCCAGAACCGAGCACTGATCATGTTCTTCAACTTCTTCATATGGATTTATGTGGACCAATGCGAGTACAAACGATTAATGGGAAACGATACATACTTGTGATAGTCGATGACTTCTCCAAATGGACTTGGGTCTACTTTCTTCGAAGCAAAGATCAAGCTCCATCAATGATAATCACCTTTCTCACGAAAATTCAGGTTCAACTTCGCAACACAGTAAGAATTGTAAGAACAGATAATGGAACTGAATTCAAGAATCAAACTCTTCGTGCATATTTTGAGAAAGTTGGAATTGAACATCAAACATCAATTGCACGGACTCCCGAACAAAATGGAGTGGTCGAAAGACGCAACAGGACGTTAGTGGAAGCCGCACGAACGATGCTCATTAATGCTCAATTACCAGATTATCTTTGGGCAGAAGCCGTCTCTACCGCATGTTACACCCAAAATCGTTGTATGATCAATAAACGTCACAAAGTCACACCGTATGAAATTGTTCACAAACGAAAGCCCAACATACAACACTTTCATGTATTTGGATCTCTTTGTTATCCGAATAATGATCGTGATGATCTTGGAAAGCTTAAGGCAAAGGCTGACGTCGGTATCTTCATTGGATATTGTGAAAACTCCAAAGGTTTTAGAATCTACAACCGTCGTACTAGAGAGATTCAGGAGACTATCCATGCTAATTTCGATGAGCTCACAGAAATGGCTTCTGAGCAAAACAGCTTAGGACCCGCAACCAACCGTCTAAACTTTCCAGATTCTTCAGCTGAACCGTTGTCACTAACTCGTCGAGAATTGGAAACATTGTTTTCTCCTTTGTTCGATGATTCATTTGAGACACGTGCACCAGATGTATCCACTAGTTCCGCTGCTCAACCTGATAATATTCAAGTACCTGATACAACGGTTACTACAACTACAATAGTAACACCCGATGCACCCCCGACTGAATCACCAACAATAGAAGAACAAACCGCTTCCAACACCGACAACCCAACTGAAGATCTGAACCAACAACAAGTACCCGAACCTGCAAATTATGATCCAAATGCGTTCTTCAATCCGTTTGCTCCGACTCCGAACCTTTCTGATATTGCTGAGTCGTCAACACGCAACTTGGAACCAACTAATATGCAGCAGTTTCATAACCCTCACCCTTCAACACATCATTGGACTCGTGACCATCCAATTGTCAACATTATTGGTCATCCAACAGCTCCAGTTATGACTAGACAAAAACTTCACTCCGATGCCGAACATTGCATTTATGCTCTAACAGTTAGTCATGAAGAACCGAAAAATATTAAAGAAGCTCTCACTTACGACAACTGGATTGAATCAATGCAAGAGGAATTCAACCAATTCAAACGTCTTGAAGTTTGGGAATTAGTTGAACGACCGGATGGATTTTATGTCATTGGGCTAAAATGGATTTGGAAAAACAAGTTGGACGCAGAAGGCAATGTTATTCGTAACAAATCACGTTTGGTAGCTAAAGGATATACTCAAGAGGAAGGAATTGACTTTGAGGAATCTTTTGCACCAGTGGCTAGACTCGAAGCTGTTCGAATATTTTTAGCATACGCTGCTCACAAAAACATGGTCGTTTATCAAATGGATGTGAAAACTGCATTTCTGAACGGTCAACTACGTGAGGAGGTATACGTTAGTCAGCCAGAGGGATTTGTCGACCCAGAGCACCCAAATCATGTCTACCGACTTAAGAAGGCTCTCTATGGTCTCAAACAAGCCCCCAGGGCGTGGTATGATAAACTTACTGCTTTCTTGCTTGCTAATTCTTTTACTAAAGGTTTACTAGATCCAACTTTGTTTATTCAAAAACACGGGGAAGATATTTTAATTGTGCAAATATATGTCGATGACATTATTTTTGGCTCTACAAACAAAAAGTACTCAAACGCTTTTGCCAGATTAATGAAACAAAATTTTGAAATGTCAATGATGGGTGAACTTACGTTCTTTTTGGGACTACAAGTTCATCAGTCTCCCCGTGGAATTTTCCTAAATCAGTCCAAATACGCTCTTGAGATAATTAAGAAACATGGAATGACCAGTTGTGATACTTACAATACTCCTATGGCTAACACAACTAAGTTAGATGCGGATCCAAATGGGAAACCAGTTGACCCCACAAAGTACCGAAGTATTATTGGGTCACTGATGTATCTCACCGCTAGTAGACCGGATATTGTATTTGCTGTATTTATGTGCTCTCGCTATCAGTCCAGTCCAACTGAACGTCACCTCAATGAGGCTAAGAGAATCCTTCGATACGTAAAGGGAACCATTAATTTGGGGATCTGGTATCCGAAGGATTCCGGTTTTGAACTAATAGCTTTTTCAGACGCTGATCATGCAGGGTGTATGGATACACGCAAAAGTACTTCTGGTGGTTTGCAGTTTCTAGGAGATAAACTCGTGTCTTGGCAATCAAAGAAGCAGGATTGCACATCACTATCGTCAACAGAAGCTGAATATGTTGCCATGTCTGCCTGCTGTGCACAAGTCATTTGGATGCGTACACAACTAATGGACTACGGTTACTTATTCAACAAGATTCCGATGTACTGTGACTCGAAAAGTGCGATAGCGATTTCGTGCAACACGGTTCTGCATTCAAAGTCTAAGCACATTGATCTCCGTTATCACTTCATCAAGGAGCATGTTGAAAAGGGTACAATTGAGTTATATTTTGTGGGTACAGAATACCAACTGGCAGACTTGTTCACAAAACCACTACCCCCGGGAAGGTTTACTGAACTAGTTCACCGGATTGGTATGCGGTGTTTGACTCCGGATGATCTCAAATCTTTTCTTGAAAATAATTAACCGAGTCAAATACCAAAACTATCTTTGTAAATATTTATCAAAAACAAAATACAAAATCAAAAAATCTTCAAAAAATTCCAAAAAGATGTTACATTTTATTTACCTTTATTTTATTTTATTTTGTCTTGTTTTTCATATGCATGTACACCATCTTCGTCAACACCTTGGTTTATCAAAAATTTCAAAATTTTCACACCAAGTGTTGAGGGGGAGAAAATGTTCTTCAAAATTCAAAATCTTGTGCAAACATGTGTACGTGCATATTTCTTTGTAGTTATGATGTTACTTTGCAATGGTGGAACGTCAAAGGTTATCTCGTATCATTTCTTTTTCCTTTTACTTCTTTGTTAGCTTAATATGTATTCACCATTAACTGTCGTTACCTTTACCGTTAAATTATTTCATTAGGACAAGTTATTTGGTTTTACTTATAGTCTAGGGACTAATTTTGCCAAAGTGTTAAAAACTTTCAAAATCTTAAAACAAAACAAACACCCCCCATCGTTTTTTATATTCACAAAAACAAAAAAGCAAAAACAAACACCCTCTTTCTTATCTCACGGCTCATAATCAATCTTCAAATCCGTGTTATTGATCATCAAACAGTAAGTGAATTAATGATCTTTAGTCTATTTTAACAAATGGTTTTCAACCAATTGTATTTTTGTTGGCTAGATTTCGTATAATCATGATCCTTAGAACTAGGGTTCTCGAAAATTATGGTTCTTGCATGATAAGTTGTTCTAGGTTAAGTAATCATAGGGCTTTTAGTGTTAAACGTATTATAATCATGTTCTTAACTCTTAATCATAACAGTTTTCACGCTTGGATTGTTTTCGATAACTAGGGTTTACGTAGAATTAGGGGTTTGTGATTGTGTGATGTTTTTGAGTATATTGCTGGTGGGATATGTTTGTTTATGTTATTAAAACATGTTCATGCTTGTTAATTGTTCCAATTCATTAGTATACATGTTCTAGAAAATTAGGGTTTATGTTCGAATTAGGGCTTTTCATTGTGATGATATTGAGTCTAATTAAACTGTTTGAATGTGTTCTTGCAAGTGTTAATTGATATAATTCAGTGGTTTCACAACATGATTTCTCATTTTACATGTTCTAGATAACTTGAGTGTTCGCTATTTTTCGAGATCTTTTTTATGTTGCCTAAGTGTGATTCTAACTAATGCTCATCATTCAACGTACAGGCTTCATTCAAAAGATTCAAAGATTTCTCTCAAAAACGTACGACTTCAATGATCTCGAAAAATTCTTGTATAAGAATTTTTTCGAGAAAATTT
>LBNU01018317.1:62304-104322 GCA_014162995.1 Artemisia annua | reverse complement strand
GTACGAGTTCAACTTGTCGAAAGAACTCTAGCACAAAACGAGGACAAATAGGCTCGTTAATGTGTAGTAAACAATCAAAACCTATAGCTCTAAATGACATGTTGATATCCCTATCATAAATTAGATAAGGATCAACGACTCGACCTTCATGAAACCGACGGGTTTCAAGATTGACATAGGCACGAATGTGGTTTCCGGGTGTAGTGGGTTCACGAGAAATATCGGGAATGTATGTATCGGTTGTGAGGTGATCAAAAGCATAGAGGTGAGACATGTTTGGAACCTATAAAAAATAAGTTGTATTTAATCATCAAGGATATTATCATGAAGATATGTGCCTAGTGTGTGTCTATATGCAAACTATGTGGAGGTGCGATAATCTTGACTCTAAAATAAACTTAATAAGATTACCCAAACACTCCTAATTTTTGCTTTTGCTCAATTGAATATTTCGAAGAATACATATTAGTTATGTAATTCGATTAATATTCATGAGATCATGTATGCATGAGAAAACGTTTTGAATTTGAATCAGCAATGCACAAAAATAATATTTCATGATCCTAGATTCGTGAAGTTTTGAAATTATGGAATTGGGTTTTGAGTTTGAAAGATTTATGTGTAATTTGCTAATCTAATCTCCTAAATGTGATTCTATGTTGGGGAAATTTAAAATCATTAAACATTATAAGCGTCTAATCTTAATTCCCTAAAGATCAAATAACTTTTTAAGAGATCCCCAATTCTAATTTTTGTGTAAGAATAACCCTAGACTCAAGATCAAAGAAAGATTAGAAGGAAATAACTTACAATTGATGATAAGAGATTAGTAATGATTGATTTCCTTGAAGAAAAATGCCTCCAATATGATTTTGAGATGGTGTAATTGAGATTTGGGTTGTGAAGTTCGACTTTGACAGCAATGGAGGAAATTGGGAAACTTCAAATGTGAATTGTGTGGGAAAGGAGACTGATATACGACCAATGTCAGACACACGGTACCACTAAAATTAGTGGTGTCGTGATCTGCTGGGACAGATTTTTGTCCCTTTTTGATTCGCTGATTCAGAGAGACTTTTGACATGAGGAAAGAATTTATACCTAATAAATTCTTCTAACGAGAGATGGACCGAGCTAAACTAGACATTACGGGATCACTTCAATAGTCATTAGAGAGATTAGAGGGATGACCTTAATATTTCAAATGAAATATTCAAATAGTCATAAGAGGGGGTTTACAGGATGTGTTCCATCATTCCTAGATCTAGATGGAGATAGACAGATAGTTAAAGGATTCACGTTTAAGAGGTTTCGTTAGGATGTCGGCGATATTGTCTTGAGAAGGAACTTTCTTAATAGAAATGTTTCCTTTTTGGACGTTATCGCGAAGGAAGTGGTGACGAATTTCGATGTGTTTAGTACGAGAATGTTGGACGAGATTCTTGCTCAAGTCTATGGCGCCTTTGTTGTCGCACATAATCGGAATGTCGTCTAAATGGTTGTCGTAGTCGATAAGAGCTTGCTTCATCCATAGTGCTTGTTGACATGCCTTTCCAACACTTACGTATTCGGCTTCGATCGTGGAGATAGCAAGAGCCGTTTGTTTCTTGGAGAACCAAGAAGTTAGACAACAACCCATGAAGGTACAAACACCACTCGTGCTTTTTCGATCCACATAATCTCCCGCATGATTAGAGTCGGCATAGACAATAGTTTCTACGCCGGTCCCCTTGGGATAATATAATCCCAAGTGTATAGTGCCTTTAACGTATTGGAAGATACGTTTAACCGCTTCAAGATGAGAGGTTTTGGGATCCTCTTGGAAGCGTGCACAAAGGCAGACACTAAACATGATATCGGGCCTACTTGCCGTTAGATATAATAGACTACCTATCATGCCCCTATACTTAGTATTATCTAAGGACTCACCTTCTTCATCTTTCGTGAGTTTCACTTCCGTAGACATGGGAGTTTTCATAGGCTTAGACTCTTCTAGACCAAATTTTTTAAGCATCTCTTTAATATACTTAGATTGATTAAAGAAGATACCATTTTCCATTTGTTTTATTTGTAGACCAAGGAAGAAATTTAATTCGCCCATCATGCTCATCTCAAACTTGTCATGCATGATTTTAGAGAAATCTTCGCACAATTTAGGACAAGTTGAGCCGAATATAATGTCGTCGACATATATTTGAACAATGATGAGGTGTGAATCGCGTTTCTTCGTGAAGAGTGTGTTATCAACCATTCCCATGGTATATTCACGTTTAATCAAAAATGCCTTTAGTCTATCATAACAATTGTTTAAGACCGTAAAGGGCTTTCTTGAGTCAATAAACATGATTCGGTTTTTCGAAATCAATGAATCCCGGAGGTTGTGCTACGTATACCTCCTCGTTGATAATACCATTTAGGGATGCACTTTTTACGTTCATTTGATATAGTTTAAAGTCTAAGGCACAAGCATAGGCAAGGAGTATTCAGACTCTAATCTAGCTACGGGTGCATAAGTTTCATCGTAATCTATTCCCTCTTGTTGATTGTAGCCTTGTGCTACTAATCTAGCCTTGTTCCTAGTTACGACGCTATTTTCATCGAGCTTATTTCTAAATACCCACTTAGTTTCTATGATGGTTTGGTTCTCAGGAGGAGGTACTAAATCCCACACTTGATTTGCGATGAATTGGTTTAACTCTTCTTGCATAGCAACTATCCAGCTTTCTTCCTTAATTGCTTCACCGACATTCTTAGGTTCTATGGTGGATATGAAACAAAAGAAATTACTTTTGTTTTATGCTTGTGACCTAAGGGTTCTTTGGTTAAGATTTCCTATGACATTTTCTATTGGATGGTTTTTGGATTCCTTAATGTTAACGACTTCGCCAACTTCGACTCTTTCATCCTCAATGTCATTTTCTAGAGTTTTCTTGCTATTAACCTTAGTGGCTTCTTCCTCATCTAGATCATCATCCACCAAGGGTGATGTTTTCGTGGGAGGAGGACTTTCATCGAATGTCACGTTAAGTGATTCTTCGACTTTCATAGTCTCCTTGTTTAGAACTACATAGGTTTTACTATTTTGGGAGTAACCTAGGAAGACACCTTCGTAAGACTTTGGCTCAAACTTGGTGAGGTAGTCTTTGGTGTTTAAATGAAGCACTTGCTTCCAAACACTCTAAAGTAGTCTAATGTAGGTTTTCTTCCCTTCAAGATTTCGTATGGTGTTTTGCCTAATATCGGTCTAATCAATATCCTATTAAGTATATAAGTTGAAGTGTCTACGGCATTACACAAAAATTTTGCGAAATAGATTGCTCATTGAGCATTGTTCTACTCATCTCTTGTAGAGTACGATTTTTCCGCTCAACTACCCTATTTGATTGTGGAGTGCGTGGAGCTGAGAAATTGTGAGTAATACCATTAGCATCACAATAAACTCCAAATTGCAATTCATTGTCAAATTCCCAACCATGATCCGTCCTAATAGACACTATCTTACAGTCTAATTGATTTTGGACCTTTTTACTAAAGATTTCAAATTCTTCGAAAGCTTGTGTCTTATTCTTAAGAAACATAGTCCAAGTGTACCTAGAGTAATCATCTACTATTACTAATGTGTAGTAATTTCTTCCGTAGCTCCGTACGGTGGATGGACCGAATAAGTCCATGTGAAGGAGTTCTAGGCATCTAGTGGTAGAAACCATATTCTTGTCCTTGTGACTAGAATGAGCTTGCTTACCAACTTTACAAGCATCACAAAAGTGTTTATCAAACTTAAGCTTAGGAAGGTTTCTAATTAATTCTTTTGATGCCAATGATTGTATTAAACGCATATTGGCATGACCTAGTCTCCTATGCCATAATGTGGAATTGTCATCTATAGTTGCTAGGCAAATCTTATCCTGAGGTGTATTTCCTATTTTCATAACGAATAGGCCATTTTTCCTAACTCCTTTGCCTATGGTCTTGCCATACTTNTTACAAGCATCACAAAAGTGTTTATCAAACTTAAGCTTAGGAAGGTTTCTAATTAATTCTTTTGATGCCAATGATTGTATTAAACGCATATTGGCATGACCTAGTCTCCTATGCCATAATGTGGAATTGTCATCTATAGTTGCTAGGCAAATCTTATCCTGAGGTGTATTTCCTATTTTCATAACGAATAGGCCATTTTTCCTAACTCCTTTGCCTATGGTCTTGCCATACTTAGTTATCTCACTACCTTATTCCGAGAAGATTACTCTACACTTATTGTCAACCATTTGACTAATACTAAGCAAATTAAATCCTAGGTTATCTACATGCTCAACATTTCTAATTGTAAGAGAGTTTTGAGTAATCGTACCTTTGCCAGTGAGGTTGCCCTTAAGTTTGCTACTGAAAGTGACATTACCTCCATTTTAAGCTTTGTATGAGGAGAATAGACTTCGGTTACCCGTCATGTGATTAGTGCATCCACTATCTTTGACCCATTCATCCGGCTCCAAGTCGATTCCCAAGCATATCTATTGAATAGGATAGAAACTCAAACTTTTGGTCCCCAATATCTAATGGGTCCAAAGTTGTTAGTGTTAAACATCCTATGCATTATTTGCATTTGACTAGGATGTTGGAAAGGAGGACAAATCTCCCAAGGTAAGTAACTTTGTTGTTGAAAGTTATTCCAAGTTGTTGGATTACTTAAATAACTTTGTCTTCTAAAGTTACTTCTCGGTTGAGGAGTCCTTGACCGAGGTTTAGGAAAATTGGTTTTCCTAGGTGGAGGAGTCTTTGATCTAGGGTTAGGTTTTACAAAACCAAGTCCGGGTGTCGACAAAGATTTATAAACACCTTTGACTTCCTTTTTAATAACCAAAGGTACTTCAACTTTGTTAACTACTTTGTGATTTAGTTCAGGACATAAATTATTTTTCAAACTCGACTCTGTCCTGTCCTTTGCACCACACGGTACCACTAATTTTAATGGTGTCGTCTGTAACTTTAGTGGTGCCGTCCACAGTTTCGACAGAACTTGTAGGTTTACTAAACTTTACTTGTTTTGTTTTACTTGTTGAAGCTTCATTAGCACTTATATACGTATCAATATGCTCACTACATTTTGTGTTGATTAGCTTGTTGTCAGACGTTTTATCTTCTTTTTCAAACTTAATGATTCTCAATGCATTTTTCCTAAGTTGTATATTCTCTACTCTAAGGTTGTGACATGACTCACATCCAACATCACAAACTTTTCTTTTATCAAGTCTTTTTACTTGATCTTTAAGTTCCAAGATTTCTGTCTCTAGTTTATGCAATGTTGCTTTTAATGTTTTGCTTCTAGTTATGATTTTAGAACTTACCTCACATAATTTATTATATTCATCATATAGCATGTTATCATTTATTGACGAATTATCATCACTATAGTAAGAGGAGTCGGAGTGTACCTCATTTGAAGCTTGAGCCATAAGACATGTTTCATCATTGGCTTTCTTCTCCTCATCTTCATCACTATCACTCCAAGACCCTCCTACTAAGGCTCTTTGGTTGTTCTTTCTTGGTGGCTTAGGACATTCTCCAATGAGGTGATTTGGGTCTCCGCATCTAAAGCATTTTCTATCATTCTTTCCTTTCTTATCGTCTCGGTTCTTTGAGAATGACTTCTTCTCGTCACGAGGTTGTCTAACGAATCTACTCTTTCTTCTAAAGAACTTTTTAAAGTCTCTAACCGCTAATGCATACTCTTCATCTTCACTATCGGAATTCGAGCTTTCCTTGTCACTAGACTCTTTCTAAGCTTTCAATGCTAGCGATCTAACTTTATCACTTTTGCCTTTGACTATGTCGGAGTCTTTCTTGATTATCATTTCATGCACTTTCAAGTTTCCTATAAGTTCATACTTCATCAAGTGATAACGCCGCCAAGTTCTTTGATTCTTCAATGGCGGTGACCTTTGCTCTGCATTTGGGATGTAGAGCCCTAAGAAACTTCCTAACATAGTTCTTGCTAGAATAACCTTCATCAAGAACTTTAAGACTAGTAATAATAGTATTAAATCTAGCAAAAGCACTATCTATAGTTTCATCTTCCGGAATGGAAAATTGTTCATATTGTTGAACAAGAAGATCAATCTTATTCTCTCTGACTTGATTATTACCTTGATGGGTGACTAACATAGTTTTCCAAATTTATTTTGCCGTATTGCACATAAAAATTCTTTCAATTTCCTTTTTCAAAAAAGCATTATAAATTACCATATTTTAGCCTCATCATTTTTGGCTAATTTTCTTTTAAGATTATCAATTTGTTGATCATAAGGAATAATTTGATCCTTTTTGGTTATAGGAACTTTTTATAATTTGATCATCGGTAATAACATGTCAAAGATCAATGTCTTTTGATTTCACATATGTTTCGAATCTTGTTTTCCAATAGATAAAAAAATCGGTTTCAAAAAGTGGTGGTCTTTGCATAGATTTCCCTTCTTGATATTTGTCGAAATCCATTGATCGATTCAAGTTTTAAAATACATATTACTTTAAAATCTTGCCTAACGTGGCTCTGATACCAATTGTGGGAAACTAGAAGGGGGTTGAATAGTTTACCGACTCGTTTTCTTTAGTTATAAAAATTACTTTGTGAAAAACTTAGATTCAATTGTAGATGAAATCAATCAACACCAATATTAATACAACACTATGCTAACACAATCAAACAATAAATATGTAAAGAAAAGAGATGGAAAGATCAAACCGAGACAACAAGATTTATAGTGTTTCGGTCACGAAGCTCTTCTTCGCCATACTCCACTCCCCGAGTACCACACTCCAGAGTTCTAAGCACTATGTCAACAAAGCTCCCTTCAGGCGGAGAAAACCGTACAACGTCGCTTACGTTATTTTCCGACACTAAGCTAGATGTCGAGTACTAATCTTAGCTAGTACCAATCTACCACGATCCACTCGATCCTAACTTCTTACATGATCTACACGATCCTTTCTTATCACACGATCAAAAAGATCCTCACACTATAATCTTGATCCACTTGATCAACACACAAGCAAACAAGCTACTAGAGATCCCCAAGACCTCAACAAGATCACAATGATCAACACAAGATAACAATAAAAGACTATGACACTTGATGTATGTCAAGATACAATCAAGTTAACACCTAGTAATTCAAGTGCACTACACAAAGACTCTAACACTTTGTATCTTCTTGATACTTTGGGTTCTTCACTTGACTAGTAGAGGAATGTAGGTGATCCTTGGTTGGATGAAAGGATCACTCTTTAAACAAAAGAAAACTAATTAATGATCAAAGGAATGTAAATATGTAAATCGGATACAACTCAGAAAGTTTTGTGTGAAAAAGGATAATCAAAATCTAGGAAATGAAGTGGTATTTATAGGAAATGAAAATTTGACCATTATAGGGGGACGGCACCACTAATTGTCACACGGTACCATTAAATTTAGTGGTACCGTGCCAGACAAACACACTCCAAATTTTGTTTTTAGTGGTGAAAGTTTATTCGGGGGAGTTTGGAGCTGGTTTAGGTAAAATATAGCGGTTGGGAATTTTTTGAAATGATTTTCCAAAATAAAACATTTCTTTATAATTCAAAAATAATTTGTAACATTTATTTTTGAAAAGAAAGTTTTGTCAAGCTAAAAATGTGAAGCTCGAAACACAAATTCACTTCTTTGATTATTTGTCAAGTTGTAAATTTATTTGTTCATACCTAGAGTGATTGACGTATAAATCGGATATTTCGACTAAAGACTTGTTTCCTTTTATTTTGACGTAAAATGTTTTCACATTTTTTTATCATCAAAACATAGAGATATCGCAAGATGAGAATAACGTTTTTGGACATTATTTGCATCAACGTTATCTTATCACTAAGGGGAGTAAAAAAGTCAAGAAAGGTGATAAAGGCAACAATATAACAACATCATTATCAATATTATGTAGATATATATATTTATTGGTTGTTATATTTTGTATTACATAAATATTGGAGTAATTAATTTGGTACTTATTACATGTAGATGTAACATTTATTTACTTTATGACAAAATTTATCAACTTTATCTTTAATTTTTGTAATATTAAGACAAATTTATTTTGTTGATTTCTTTTCACCATAGATTAAAAATAAACGGTTAGGATTATCACTGATATAAACTTTAGTACCTATAAATAGCATTGCAATCCATGCATTATCATATCAATCCTTTCAACAATATCATCTCTCATTATTTAACTTTCTTAGTCTATTTGTTACAGCATGAAGAAGTTTTGTGCTTCATTGATCATGGTGATGGTGCTTAGCACCATTCTTATGGTCGAAGTGCAAGTAGGTATGGCGGATAATTGTAACCCGTTAAATTTAATGTCATGCCTTTCATCCATAATTGGTAATATACCACCAGCACCAAATTCACCATGCTGCAATAGTCTTCACGCAGAATCAGAATCATGTTTATGTAGCTACGTGAAGAACCCCGATTATGGAAAGTTTCTTAAAATGCCAGGTGCAGGAACAGTTGCAAAAGCTTGCAGCATGTCGTGGCCAGACCCCAATACTTGTAGTTAATCTTATGCATGTAATAACTATTATAACTAATGTAATGTCGTTTGTGAGTTAATGATAGGATCATCGCATCTTATGAAGGTCTCAGGTGTCGTTTACTAGTAATAAAATGGAGTATGAATTTATTTTTCATATATTGATATTTATGTGTTTGACTCAAGCTTCATATGCTACATTGTTAGTGTTCTAAAAACATTTTTCATACATATGAATCATTGCGCCACATTTAATTAAAGTTGAAAAGGATTTACAGAACATGATAGTAGAACTATTGTGAAAGGTAACACACAAATATTAAATTCGTTATTAAATGGACCCTTTTGTTTAACCACTTATCTATAGGCTCTTGGGTCTATTTTTGTAAACCATTAATCACATATTCATTGACCTCCGCTTATTCATCTACACGGTTTCTTCCTTCATACGCTTTTCATTTGAATTAACTTTCTCCAACACGTTTAATTGGCAGTTTCAACTCCTCATTTAAGGTATAATGCGTTCAAAAAATCATTCAAATATAACATCTGATTTGGTCTTCACATCTACAATTCAAAAATTTTAATATTTAGAGTTTTGAATTATGTGTTGCAAATTACAATTATTTTGATGTGTTGTTTTTCTTAATCATATACATGTGCAATTTATTGGATCAATTTTAATTTTGGTTTTATGTTTTTTATGAAATAATTATGCACATGTGAGTTGCTAAAATTAGAGTTGCTCTTAGAATATCTGCTTATGTATATATTCTTTTTATTTGCAGAGTCCTGAAGAAAATAATGATAAGATGTATGCAACCCAGTTTTCCCCATCCTGGAATGAGATCATCAAAAGTATGCGTGAAGAAGATTAAACCAGTAATACGTAAGTTCTCATTCTTATGAAACTTTGCATACTTACTTATATCATGTTATGAAATGTGGAATTTAATATATTTTTATTCTTCAGGGAGATGGAATTGCTTTATATGCTAAGCGACACTGGAAGCCTTAGATTATTTCAGTGGTCTTTGTTTCTGCTAAGCAACAAGGTGAATCTCACTTAAAATAATAATAATTAACAGAATCATGTATCTGTCACATATTTACTGTGTCATTGACATATGCATTCATTATCTTATATATATTTACAGAAAAGGGTGTGCCTGAGTTTAAGCTAACTTCAATGAAAAAGAACAAAATTACAACGAAAGAGGTAAGAACACTATTTTAATAACCTGTACTTTTGTTGTTAGTAGATGATATGGATTGACGAAAATGGTTATTTGTAATTTATGTTCTATGTGTGTTTCTTATGCACACCAACTGTTTGATAAATTGTGTTTGTGTAATTGTCATTTGTAGGGGAAAAATAGAGCACATGATGAATCATTATAACCAAGAGATGATGTTGATTTCGAAGCACACGTATGCTTCGAATTTATAGTCTTTAAGGTGTGTTTCCAAGCATTAATCTAATGATATAAGAATTTTATTATTTTTAATATTGTTTTGTGACCCGTTATAGTTGATGCTTTTTTACAGACAAGCGCATCTAAAAACTTAAAATGCAGAATTTACAAAAGATCAATGTCAATGCTATTGTAATGATCATTGGACATCCTTTGGGTGCCACAGGTAAGTAAAATCGATGAAATAACCTCTTGATGTAAAAATTTATCTTCAATGTTAATCTTAAAAAATTTAATTTTATTTCCCTCTTTTAAAGTTGTTATTGCGAGTCTTCACCTGTTTCTTATGCCAATTTATACCAAATTTCAAGTTTTAACTATGGGTAAACTAAGTCATTTTTTAATAAAACAAGAATGTCAAATCCACTTAAATAAGCTTCTTTCCTATAAGGGCCGAAATATAATACGTTAATTTTAGACGAGCTGTTATGTTATCTACGCCCCTCCACTTAAATAAGCTTCTTTCCTATAAATCCCAAATTATAATTCGTTAATTTTAGGAAGTCCAATCCTTATAATTTATAACATATATTTGACATTAATATAGTATCATATGAAAATTTGTGGGATAGACCTCTTTGGTCTCAACAGAGTTTCGCCTTTGGCACATGGCTAAAGTTGCAATGTTGATGGGAACTGGGAATTTTGGCATGTGCCTGTAATTCAAGTTTCACTAAATATAGAACTCAAAGTGAGCATTTAGACCCATTTGTTGTGTTGTTATTTTGGGTCGGTTTAGTGGTATTTTGGGGCGGCTGTAAAACTGCTTTTCTAAGGAGTGTAGTGTTAACGTTTTAATAGGCATTTGGGCTTGCTGCAAAACTGTCATTTTAATTTGTATTCCTATAGTTTTTTTTCATGTTTTAAGGGGTGTCTGGTCTGCTGCAAACTGCAATTTTAATGGGGTGTTTGGGTATGGATGTTGTTGTGTTTAGGGGTGTTTGGATCTACTGCAAAACTAGAGTTTCAGGGGTGTTTGGGCCTGCTGCAATATGTATATAAGCAGTGTTTAGGTAAAGAACGAGCATATAAAACTCTATTCTCTTATGTGGTTGATTAAAGACTTCTAATTAGTGTTGATAAAGAACGAGCATATAAAAAACTCTATTCTTTTGATGTTTACGTTTGTAAGTACCATCTATATCCATTAACTACTGAAACTTTTCTGTTTTTGTTTTTCTTATTTTGACTACTTTTAGTTGCTACACATGTCCATGTTGCATACTTTTGCAAGGAGTAGTTGTAGATAGCTAAATAAGGCTTAGGCTCTATAGTAGTCTTAGTAGGAGTAGTTGTATTAGAAGGGGTTGCAAGTTGTTCGAATGCGGAGTTATAGAATTGTGTTTCCTTCTTTTATTAGAGAAGTTTGTTACTGGCATGCATTCCTTCGCCTTATACATAGATATTTATCATAATCTATCAATTTTTGTGTAACTTTAGTTTTAATCTTTAAAGTCAGCGGCGAAGAACGTGTTACCTGGAAATGGGCATCATCCATGGATGAGGTTTTAAGATGAAGAAGGTAAGTTAACATTTTAAATTGTTCAAAACTATTCAAGTAAATGGAGGCGGGACCTGAACATGCATATAATTATGCAACTTTTTGACTCATTTAACTGGTCCAACTAATCCTTTTTGACCTGTTTGCTTTATTCGCATGCCATACAGGTTTTGGAAGAAGAAGGTGTCATTAAGTACGCATGTAAACTTATTGGAGCCACATATCCACAAAAATCAGAACCCAGAACAATCAGATGTAATAAGTAACTACCTGATTCTTGATGTGTGACCAGAAGCAGGGTTTAAAGAGGTTAGTCATGTTATATTTTCTCCCATATCACTGAATAAATTAGCATTTAATCACTAAAATCAGGTAGGTTGTGATTTTGCTGCAGTTGTGGGCTAATCCTCCAGGTGTGTTAACTTGGAAATATATAGGCTAATAAAAGATCAACAGCGTGGTACATTTAGACAAGTTGCATTTTCCTTTTTTGGCATCTTTGCTGTAACAGAAGAAATTCCAGAATTTTTTAAAGGTATGTCAAGATACCCGAAACAAGATGTGTCTTTAATAATCAGTTTTTCTTAAACTATCGCAAGCTGTATTTTTTTTAATTTGAATTTTGCCTAAATGATTTTCATTGTATCCTCAACGTTTTAACTTGTTTTGGCCTGTACCCAACCCACATGTTATACCACTTGTATTTCTAACGTCTCAAAATGCTTTCCTGTTTGTAGAAGTACAACGCAGCTGGGTGGTTATGAACGATACACCTTTGAACTTCCAAGCAACATCAGTGAGATCCGAGCAGGTGAAGCTTTCAAGATCACAAACGACATTGTAAAATATTTCACGTGTACTGCCCGCTTTGATACTCAGGTACTTCTCCACTTCAATCGTTTCATTCTCAGTTCAGTTTTTGCAAGATAGATAGTGTTGGCTTCAGGTGGCAATAGCAACTCATTATATTAAAATGGGTCAATTTGGGGTGACATCCAACCAAACTGACTTACTTAAAAAAGTCATCTATTTAGTTTCAAAATATAGCTTTTCTAATTTTCTACAATTAGCAGTTGCTTTGGAAATTAATGGCAAAAAAATGTCAGCAGGTAACTTAACTAAGTCATAGCGGCTTGCCCACGCTTCAGATGCCAACAGCAACCCGATATCATTTGGGACAGAGTGTAGACAATATCTTGGAATTTAATTGTTAACCCCTTACGACATCCCATCTACAACAAGCTTGCTACAAAATCAACCCATAATGATTTACCACGACCCGTTTGTCTGTTTTGTGTGCCCACAACCTTAACAATAGTTTTATAACTGAATTATATGCTACTATGTGAATAAGGATCCTACTTTTCAGAGCAACTACACTACTCATGAAGTGACAAATGACCCTTATGATGTCTGTATTATGTCACAGGTCCTTAAATGGGAGGACGTTGAAATAGTAGACTCGCAATATGGAGAGGTTAAGGTGAGGAACAAGGCCATCGGGATAAACCTGTTGACCTCTTAATGTTATTATAAGTCAAAATACTTGATGTTAGTATGTATTTAATTAAGACAAATGTTTAAAGTACTATAGTCTATGTATGGGTCGAATTAGAATGCTGTTATGGGTCAAAGTAGGTTACCCAAACAGTTAGTTATTTGACAGTTAAGTTTGTTGACAGTTATATCCAAAAAGTCACAATGCTTGGAGAATAACTGTCATTAGTGTCGTTTAGGATAGTATATATATGTATTCTGTAGTGTAATTACAACATAACAATTCACTATTTATTATATTCAAGTGTTGCAGAAATATTGTCCCTTTTACTGTTTCATTGATTGCATACATAAGTCACACACAGAACCACAAGTATGGTTAACTACAAACATATTCTCATACACAAACATGTTGGCAATAGACCTGTGCAAAAAAAACCTTTGTAGTTTTATATCCGTACATGTATTATATTCAAGGCCATCAGGCTAAATCTCTGTTCCCTTTTTATCATCTTTCAAATGTTATACCCCTAAAATAGTCTGCATACTTACACTTAAATGCTACATTGATTTGTAGGTATTTGGTGAGTCAAGGGTGTATAACACCATTGTGTGATCTCTTAATATGGCTCGACCCAAGTATTGTGACTGTCTCTATACAAGGGCTTAAGAACATCCTTAAGGTTGGTGAACTAGAGAAGAACTTAGGAAACAGTGATGAAGTTAATTTCTATGCTCAGTTGATTGATGATGCCGAGGGGATGGAAAAGATTGAGAATTTGCAGAGTCATGACAACAATGATTTTTTAATCTTATTCATTGTTCCTGAACAAGTGAGAAAATGAAGAAGTAAGTTTAGGCTCATAGAATCTTCAATGGTGTTCGTTTTCTTTTACATAGTGACATTGGCATGAACACCTTTTCTTATGTGTATATTAGCCTTATTTCAAAAAAAAATGCCAACAATTTTGGACTTCATCAACATTTTTTTTCTTCGTAAAAGCTTTTGAACTTTTAAAGGCAATATGACCATTGGTTCCATTCTACTTACTCTTGCAGCCCTACTTATTGTTCTATATGGTGAATATATTTGCTGCTATTGTGGTAACTATGGATCATCAAATCACCGGACTTTATTGTGTATGAAAGTGGAATTTATCATTAAAACAATTGTCCCCGATTTATGTATAATTTCATATTTTTGTTGCCTATTTTGTTCAAGTAAGCGTGTGCAGATGCCGTAGGAAGTTTATGGGTTGAATAGAAGAATAAAGAGACTATAAGTGAATTTTTTTCTTAGGTAGTATTGTCGTGCAGGCTGTGTTCTAGGCCTAAATTGATTTAGGCGCTGAAGTGTTGTAGGTGTTTGCTACATACGTAAAGTGAGTTCATGGGTTAAAGTGGTCCAGGTCATGAAGAGGTGCAGGCTGAATTTCGTATTATGTATTATGTCGTATGAAGTATTTTAAAATGCAATAGCTAAGTATTTTTAGCTCATAAATTGATTTTGGCTGAAACCGAAGTTGTGTAGGAGCTGAGGAGGTAGAGAGGTCAAGAAATGGTGTAGGTTAAGTTTACTGATGTGTACATTTGATGTTTACGCTTAGTTGAAAAAACATTACACTAAGTGTATTTATGGAAACACCAACCTTATGAAAATATTACAATTCTATTAGGCTATGACTGCATTTTTGTGGTGGTTTTTTTTTTTATTGTTTTATATGTAAGTTACGTTCAAACAAATAAGCTTTAAGCAATAATTTTCTTTAAGGAAAGGTTCTGCATGATCTATTTTTACTTCGTTACTAGATTATAATTCTATAGATCGTTAGTTGGTATTCTCATTTGGTTATGTGAATTGGAGTATGACAAGCAAAAACTATTGTTTTCATTCCTGCTCACGGGATTTCAGAAAGTTCAGAGTTTGCTTTTACCTTTTAAGACATATTGAAGAAATTTTTACCTTTTAGTTCGACTTAGAAACCAACTAATTCCATCCTCCCCAACTATAACATTACTTCTTAGAACATTGTTTGCATGTAACTGTATTATATCATGTTGAATCATAAATCTCATCCCATTGCCACTAATTTAAACCAATTAACTTTCATGTCTTGCATGAAATCACCATGTAGCAACTACAATTACAAAATTCCCGTGATTCCATGGGTCAAGTTAAAGATCATGATTACACATGCATTTCGTGAGATTCCACTGGTCTATAAGTTAAAGATCATGATTACACAAACTCCTCTTAATTACACTTTTTTCTAAATTTTCAGGTGTTCCAAACCATAGGCTTGCATTGAAGGTGGGTGTCCCAATAATGTTGCTGAGAAATATTAATCAATCAGAAGGATTATGTAATGGGACAAGGCTTCAAGTCACTAAATTAACACGAACTTCTATTCAAGCCAAAATAATTAAAGGGACACATTTTGGGAATACGGTTATCCTTCCAAGGTTAAAATTATACTGTCGGATAAACGTTTACCGCTCAAGATCGTGTGCGCACAATTTCCTGTGTCAGTTTCATTTGCCATGATGATAAACAAGAGCCAAGGCGAGTCACTTTCGAAAGTTGGTTTATACCTACCACGCCTGTTTTCACACATGGACAATTATACGTGGCTCTTTCACGCGTCAAAAGCAAAAGGGTTTGAAGGTTGTTGTTTCTGATGCCGATGGTAATTTATCAAAGACTACTACAAATGTAGTCTACAAAAAGGTTCTTCACTGTCTATGATCAAGTTTCAAGAGGTATGTACGAATATTTATATCATGTGATATGCCGTTTTTTTTTACATGTTTTATCATCACACAAAAATTTTACTTACACCTTATTTTTATACTTTATTAGGTGGTCACGAAATGTTCATTGGCTAATCACTTCATCAACTTCCCACTACATATTTTTTTCTTTTTAAAGGCGGTCAAGATTGGAGGCTACGTGCACGGACGTTTATTACATTACAAGCATTGTACTCTATACTCTCATTGACTTATTACTTCATATTCCTTTTCGAATAAATGATTTAGTCTGTTTACTTATTTCTTTTCCTTCTTTTCTTTACACACTATTTTTTTTTTCTTTTTTCAATATCTCTTCTAAAAACCCGTGGATTCCACGGGTCTTATAAGCTAGTTATCAATATTATGTAGATATAATAGTTATTGGTTGTTATATTTTGTATTACATAAATATTGGAGTAATTAATTTGGCACTTATTACATGTAGATGTAACATTTATTAACTTTATGACAAAATTTATTAACTTTATCTTTAATTTTTGTAATATTAAGACAAATTTATTTTGTTGATTTCTTTTCACCATAGATTAAAAATAAACGGTTAGGATTATCACTGATATAAACTTTAGTGCCTATAAATAGCATTGCAATCCATGCATTATCATATCAATCCTTTCAACAATATCATCTCCCATTATTTAACTTTCTTAGTCTATTTGTTATAGCATGAAGAAGTTTTGTGCTTCATTGATCATGGTGATGGTGCTTAGCACCATTCTTATGGTCGAAGTGCAAGTGGGTATGGCGGATAATTGTAACCCGTTAAATTTAATGTCATGCCTTTCATCCATAATTGGTAATATACCACCAGCACCAAATTCGCCATGCTGCAAAAGTCTTCACGCAGAATCAGAATCATGTTTATGTAGCTACGTGAAGAACCCCGATTATGGAAAGTTTCTTAAAATGCCAGGTGCAGGAACAGTTGCAAAAGCTTGCAGCATGTCGTGGCCAGACCCCAATACTTGTAGTTAATTTTATGCATGTAATAACTATTATAACTAATGTAATGTCGTTTGTGAGTTAATAATATGATCATCGCATCTTATGAAGGTCTCAGGTGTCTTCTACTAGCAAAAAATGGAGTATGAATTTATTTTTCATATATTAATATTTATGTGTTTGACTCAAGCTTCATATGCCGGCACTAGATTGTTAGTGTTTTAAAAACATTTTTCATACATATGAATCATTGCGCCACAATTAATTAAAGTTGAAAACGATTTACAGAACATGATAGTAAAAATATTATTAAAGGTAACACAATATTAAATTCGTTATTAAATGGTATCGATTCATTAATCATAAGGAAACAAAAGTTTTAGGGTGCGTTTGGTACGCTATCCGGAATCACTAAAGGCATGATTTTGATTAGAAGAGTGTATGGGATTGGGAATATTAATTTCATTATTGTTGTTTGGTATAAAATTCTAGGTATCGGTATCACATTAGTAGGGATCACTTAAATGTCATGTATGGAAAAAATGTGTGATGGAGATATAAAAAAGTGGGGCCCATTGGAATGAGCTTCAAAAAGTCACCTCACACCATTGGTATGGTTCTATGGGTGTGCTATCATTGTTTGATAGCTAGATATTTTACCAAACAATTGATATGACTATGAAAGTCATTGTTTGATTCCCATAAACGTATACCAAACGCACCATAGTTTCAATAAGAGAAGAGAGTGAGCTCTAACTTTTTATCAATAAAGGAGTGAAAATTTGAATTTGATAATTTTAAATTTCAAATTTACCATTTTCACAATATTCTAGTTTTTTATACAATTTCTCCAAAAAATTCAATTTAGACCCCAAAATTTTTATAAACCTAATAAACCAATTAGCCATTTATTTTTTATCATAAAAAAATAATAATAATAAAAATTCACTTTTATCTTCTTTTTTAAAATTAAATATCTCACAAACTGTTAATCGTTACGCGAAAAGAATCATATCATCACGACGAGAATTAAATCATCTTTGTATAGATAGGCACTTCTATATACTTTCGACGAAGTTTTCTTCGACTTTTTTTTGTGAGTGTTGAAATGTTACGTCTGGAAAAATCACATGTGATTTGTTATTTTAAAATCACATGTGATTTGTGAAATCACATGTGATTCCTAACGTACAAATCACATGTAATTTTTCCAGACAAAAATTTTAACACTAAAATAAAACTCGAAAAGGAAAAAAGAAAAACTCGTCGAAAGTATATCGAAATGCACATCTACTGAAAGATAAAAATATTCTCGTCATGATGATGTACTTTTTTATCGATTAACGATAACCGTTTGCAAAATATTAGCAACAATTATCTTTCTCTAAATTCTATTTAAATCTACAAAGAATATGTCAAAAGAACATGGTTGATCAACTGATCATGTGACCCGCACACACATAATATACCACATTCAACCCTCCTTTGTTGAAAAATCTAGATTAAATTAAACTTTTTATAACCACAAGTACCACAGCTCACTTTAGCTGGCGACAGGGGCGGAGCCAAGAATTTGTGTTGAGGGGGGCCGTAAATAATTTCTATAATAGCACAAATTTCATGGAGCATTTATCTTAGCGGGTTCAATGGTTCAACCATCTTGATTGATTTACAACACATATGAAATTTCTTAAGTCGTTCTTTCCCTTCAAACATCTCTTTAATTTGGCATGCATTATGATATATGAATCGCAACTTTTTTTTTTTTTAACTTTTTAAGTGGGTGTTGATTTTCTTGAAATTTTAGACATTTTCGGCCCTAATTTTATCAAGTCTAAAGGTTGAATTTTGCAAAACCTAAAACACGAAAGTTGTAGCTTTTTGGCCATTCTTTTCCCAGAAATTTGAATCACTGAAATCCGATATGATATGAGTGAGATATCGCACGTTAAAGGTGAACAATAACTGATGAACATTATCAAAAATAATTGATGAACGTTATAAAAAAATAATTGATGAACATTATAAAAAATAACTGATGAACAAAAAAATAATAATAATTGATGAACGTTATTTTTCGAAAACTTCTGAACATTATAAAAAATGACTGATGAATGGTATTTTTTCGAAAACTTCTGAACATTATAAAAAATAAATGATGAACGTTATAAAAATTAATTGATGAACGTTATAAAAAATAATTGATGAATGTTGTCAATAATAACTGTTGGTCCCTTTTACTTGGTTAATGGTTAACTACCGAGTTAATCTAACCAAGTTCCATAGCATAATGATGCAAAGATTAATAACTAAAAACGTAAAAGATAAGAAACAAGATTTTCAACGTTTAACTCTTTATTAGAAATTAATCAAAAGAATTATACCCAAGTGTTTGCGGAACAACACTTGGGATTGAAATGACAAGTATGGTATGGTGTTACTCCTCACTAAACTTAAGCTATGCTTAAGTAGCAACAAAAGACCCACTAAGCTATCTTAGGGATGGTTGCTATTTGGAGAGAGTAAAGATTAGTTTGTGAATGTCTAAGCATTAAGTGCACAAACTCCGCAACCTTTACTCTCTCTTATGACTCCTATTTATACACAAGTAATTTACCACCGTTGTGAAAAAGACAAAGATTACATCAGCCTAGTTGAGACAAAATACTTACGTATTTTGTCTCTGTTACATAAGTCTATTTTGGGTATAGGACAAGGCATCTTTCTGAGGTCCAGTTATGACACCATACTGAACCCACACCATTCAGAGAAAGTTTGACTTTACAAGATACTGACACTCTATGTAGTTTCAAACGTTTCCCGCCTTATCCCGCCTATTTTTCAGGCTTCATGTCATTAATCTTCAGTCTTTAGCTTTTGTTGCTTCAGTGAGGAATAACTTGGGATTCAGTGAGTTATTGTCATCACTCACTGAATCCATCATCTTCTTCTTTGGCTTAGGTGCCAATCACTGAGAATCCGCCTCACTGAATGGAAAGCTTTTCTTCTTAAGCTTGTCCCAAGCATCCTGAAGATGACTCACTGAGTAACTGTTCACTCAGTGACTTGATTGTGTTAAAGGTTGTTAAACACTTAGGTTATTTTATGTTCAAATCCTAGTTTACGAGAGTTTGGGAATTCAGTGACCCAACAATAACGGATGAACATTATGTTTTTATTAGAAAATTGATGAACTGATGAACAATATAACTTGAACCGATGACCATAACTAATGAACTGATGAATCAAAATTAACTAACTTTTTTTTTATTGATCAATAACTTTTTTTTAATTGATGAACAACTATATCTATTACTAATAAACAAGTCTTTTTGTTCAGCAAATAATAAAAGAACTAACACTTTTTATTGATAAAAAATAAATATAATAGACAAATTTACATTTGGTTGCATCTCTATAAACCTCTCTTACAGCAGTACATTGCAACAAAGATCCACGTACTAATGCAAAACATAATAAACGACTAACATCACTCCATCGTGTTCCCATGCCACATAAATAAATAAAGACTTACTAGCAACAGATAGGCTCATATTTTTCTACACTCATAACCTAAATATCTTAGTCAATCTCTGACACTCTCCGCCGCACCGGAAACCGTAAGACACGGATACCATCATAACCCACCGCGACACCGTAACAACGATAAGAAGAAGCTATTGGTGTGGTGACGGAATCAAATCTCACAAAAAGTGACGTCACGACCGTCAATTAGGTCAACTGAATCTTGAACGGATGTTTCCGATGATGGTGAGGTTCAGCGATGGCTGTGATGGTTGGCGGTGATGAAGTTTGGCAGTAATTGTTGTGATTAAATGGAGTTTGTGTTTGAAAGGTGGTTTTATGTGTGAAAATAAGAGTGAAGGTGAAGTGGTTGGTGAGATTGAGATGTGCTTTGAGGGTGGGATAAATGGGGGATGAGACAAAAATACCCTTGGTATGATCTGATGGTCATCGGACAGGACTTTTTAATCAACGGTTTACATTACTTTGTAGACTTTTTATTTTTTCATCTCTTTGCAAGGGATCGGGACTCTTTTAACCTGACCCATGCATGGGAATGGTCCAATCCATATCTATCTCTACGTCACCATTTTGTTTAAAGAGTTTTAGCTGTGATAAAATCCCAAACTTTACATAATATAATAGAAATCGGTGATAAAAACCATAATAAGCATCACCAAAACCCTATCCTTTAAACCCTAAGCAATGGTTGCAAAACCCAAAATGGCAGACTATATACCTTTGGAAATCCAAGAGAAAATCATGAAAAGGCTTCCAGTCAAATCATTGATCCGATTCAGATCGGTTTCAAAATCATGGAAGTCTCTCATCCATAGCTGATAGCTCCAAGTTTATTTTTAGGGAAAAATCTTTATTAATGTACTACACTTGCCACAAATATCACTTTCGCGTAGTGAACAAAAAATAGCTTTTCTGTACACTAAAGTTGACACTTTTGTCTTTCTTTTTGTATTATGACTATTCTACCCTTCCAAATTACAAAAATAGTCCCTGTGGGTTTGCGAAAATTGCATCCACCGTCCTTAGGCTAAATTACATAAATGGTCCCTGTTGTTTAAAGAAAATTGCATCCCCCCCCCCCCCCCCCCCTTTTTCTTTCTAAATTCCTTTTTTTCTATTTTTTTTTAAATTCTTTTTTTTTAATATTTTCGAAAAATATATACTTTCGAAAAAACATATTTTCGAAAATAAAAATATTTTTAAAAAAAATTATTTTCGAAAAAAAAATTTTGAAAAAAAAGTATTTTCGAAAATAAAAATACTTTTGAAAAAAAAATATTTTGGAAAAAAAATATTTTCGAAGGAAAATATTTTCGGGAAAAAAATATTTTCAAAAAAAAAATTTGAAAAAAAAAAATTCGGAAAAAAAAATATTTTCGAAAACAAAAATTGAAAAAAAATACTTTTCTCTAAACAACAGGGACCATTTATGTAATTTAGCCAAAGGACATTGGATGCAATTTTCAAAAATTCAAGGGTATAATAGTCATCACAGAATTTTTTTTTATCCTTATTACACAAAGAAAGACAAAAGTGTCAACTTTAGTGTACAGAAAAGCTATTTTTTTCACTACGCGGAAGTGATATTTGTGGCAAGTATAATACATTAATAAAAAAAAAATCCCATTTAATTACCGCGTACAAAAGAATTGTTTACTTGTAGCCTAAGATGAATATTATAATACTAAGACAAAATATGTAGGTATTGATTGCGGACTAGACGAGTACCCGTGCATAGCAACGGGATTTTATAGCGACAGATTGTTTATTGATAAAAAAAAGTTTATAGAATAAACGAAAAATAATAAAAGTTTGAAGATTTGAGGATTAAACATAATGTTTTCAGATCCGGTTCGACCCGGGTGGTTCAACCGGTTGAACCGCTCCGATCGAAAAACGGGTCGATATAAACTTGGTGAACTTGCCGGGTTGGGTCGAAAACGGGTCAAATTAAACCGGGTCAACCCACCGGGTTTGAAGCATCCCGGGTCAACCCGGTTTTCGATTTGTATTAATAGTTTCCTTTTAAAATATATGTTTTGAACATTTCCTTTTTTAGTTTCAACTTTTCACTTTTCAGTTTTTCCTTCGGATACCCTTTGACGATTAACCAGAGAAATAGATTTCGATGAGGCCTGATTCACCAGTTTGTATCTGTTTCAACGGGTCCTCTCTGGTTTGTTTTCGAATAGCTTTTATTAGTTAGCTGAACCGGTGGCGACACCGGTTCCCAGTTGAACCTGTTGGCCCCTTCCGGTTTCAAAACTATATATACCATCAACTTGTTAGGCTGTATGAAGCTTTGTGTGTTTTATTAATTNCAACGGGTCCTCTCTGGTTTGTTTTCGAATAGCTTTTATTAGTTAGCTGAACCGGTGGCGACACCGGTTCCCAGTTGAACCTGTTGGCCCCTTCCGGTTTCAAAACTATATATACCATCAACTTGTTAGGCTGTATGAAGCTTTGTGTGTTTTATTAATTTGTATAATGTGTATATTAACCGGTCCTCTCTGGTTTGTTTTCGGATGAATTTTATTGGTTAGCCGAACCAGTGGCGACTCCGGTTCCCGGTTGAAGGTTGGTCCCGTCCGATTTTCTCAAAACTATATGTACCATCAACTTGTTAGGTTGTATGAAGCTTTGTGTGTTTTATTAATTTGTATGATGTGTATAATAACATGTTCTTTTCTTTTTAGGATGTTTTAAAAATAACATGAAATTAGTGTGTTTAATTATTTTATATGGATTATGTTGTAGCTTGTTTAAATTGTACATTATGAAAAATACTTTTTAGTAAGTGGTGTTTTAATTGGTTGTATTTAATTTGGTAGATATGCTTTTAATTGGTTGTATAATGTGAATAAATCATTGTACTTTTAAGTATTAGGGTGTTTTAATAAGATTATTAATTACATTTCACTTTTCTATCTCATTTGATCATGTTGAAAAAACTCAACATTTGGTTTGGGTATATATCCAAGTTAAGGGAGTCTCTTGTTGTGGTTGATATCAATCCCAAGGATCGAGTTTATGGTTTATGGATTATGATGAATCATTGTGATCCAAAGACGTTTACAATACTATACAACATTAACATAGCAGATGCATCGATGACACAGCTATCTGGATTCAGAAATAGCGGTGAAGCTATAGTTAAAATAAGAAATGATGACAAGAATGCTCTTTATGTTTATGAACCCAACTCAAAACACATCAGGTCTTTTGGGATTTCACATTCACACTTTAATGGTTCCTACACGGAAGTCGGAAACACTACTTTTGCTTGATCATTGAAATTATAGTATTCAGATAGACACAAGAAAGATCATGGCAGCATTGCTGGATGTGGAGCTAAGAATATATAGGCGACATTTTCAAGCAAGGTATGGAGGTTGAAGTGCGCGCAGTTAAAGTTTGTGATATATACAGATCGATGCTTAGGTTAGCAGTAGTAAGATCATTGTTTTTACAATTAATCATGAACAGTTTGTTGAAAGGCAGGAAAGTTATATCAGATATGTTAGTTATTTGGTTTGGCAGCCATTATGTTACTATAAGATCATCTGCTATCTCATGAGGAGTGGGTCCTAGGAATAGCCATTGAAATTGTGTCATAATGCCATTCAAAATTATCGTACAGTTCAATATTGGTTGGCTACATTTTAGCGTTTTCATTAATGTCAAGGGAGCATGTCAAATGAGTCTAACGGGTAACCTCCTATATTGATTTACAGTATATTGCAGTAAAAAATTATGCAGTGTACAAAAAAAGGCATTTTCAGATCAACCCAACCTGTTTTGACCCATACCAAAATATGACATGTTTTGACCTCTTTACCCAAAGCACTTGTCTCTCCACAAGGCCACCTATACATAAAACTGTACATAAGTATTAATACATGTATATATGTATATACACAAAAAGCAACAATGATCGGCAGAAATTATTTTCTTAACAAACTATGGATCCTTAAATAATAATGAGAAAATGCCTTGAGAAGTATATCCATCAATAATATAATGTCACTTTTATCCTTCCAAATTCTATCACTATATTAAACAACCCCGCAAAACAAGAAATTAACCAACGGCTCCTGAACTACTTCTTCATCACGAAGCTCCATGGCCGTCTCTTTCCTCAAGTAAGCGGACAAAATAGAAAATTGGGCATTAGGCAATATCTAAAAAACAAGGAACTTGATTTTTTTTTTATTTTTTTATTTTTTTAGTGCTATAAAACGCGGGTCAATTTGCAGAACTACATGACAAACATTGATTAACTTTCGACTGTATACTTTTATAAGCCTGAANTTTTTTTAGTGCTATAAAACGCGAGTCAATTTGCAGAGACAAACATTGATTAACTTTCGACTATATACTTTTATAAGCCTGAATAAAAGCTACAGTTTACAATCAACTCTAACTTTGCGGGTGCGATTGTGGTTTAGTCAAAATTAAGTCAATCCAAATAATTTTTTACATTTGACTTTTTGGCTAGATCATATGTTTGGCAAGAATAGTTAGAGTTGATTGTAAAATGCAGCTTTTATTCATGTTTATAAGCAACTCTATAACATTTATTTGTATTGATGTGAATGGAAATTTTGCTGGTCTTGCAAAGTAGAAGCAAGCCCCTTGGAAACTAAAGCCTGATCAGCATGGTTCACAATCATAATGCAATTTTTTTCGTGTTTGTATAACTACAGATGCAGCTTGTTTTCTTCAGTTGCAGTGCTAAAGTATGTTTCTTAACGAAGAAAGAAACAACCAACTTTAACAGAAAGATACACATGATTATAACAAGCTCAAACCGATGCCAATACCAATGAATTCGATATTTGCTTGTTGTCACGCTAATTATTTTGCTAAAAAATTAAAAGTAACTGAACTGGAAATGTTCCAAGTCAACCCAACCTGGCCCGTACTAACAAGTTTTCCGTTTTGATCCCCATCCCAATTCCCAACCTCGCCAGTTTACCACCTTTGTTAGTCTTACCTACTAATCTTCATTGTGAAGAAGACTGAAAATATGCTTTCTTCTCACTATATAACTAAATATGGTTCTTTGAATAACCATAGCCGAGGTGACCTAGTGGTCAGGCACCCTAGTTGACCCACAGGATGTTTTATGTTCAAACTTCACTAGATGCACATACTCGAAACAGTCACATAGATCCGATTATGTTGCGTACATCTGAGGAAAACCACATATGTGAGCCCTCTAGTTTTTGTTAACTGTCTTGATCCTTTTTTTTTTTCTTCTCTTAACAGGGCCCGTCCATGGGTCAATGGCCCAATTCTATATCTATCTCTACGTCACCAAAGCATGTAAATAATTGAAACGGGTGATTAAAAAAAAAAACATAAAGAGCATCATCAAACTATCAAAGCCCTAAGCAATGGTTGAAAAACTCAAGATAGCAAACAACTACATACCTTTCGAAATGCAAGAAGAAATCATGAAAAGGCTTCCCGTAAAATCATTGCTTCGATTCAGATCGGTTTCAAAACCATGGAAGTCTCTCATCCATAGCTCTAAGTTTATTGCTGATTATCGCGTACAAAAACATCGTTTACTTGTAAGGTACGCTGACACAGAAAATGGATATTATACTGAGCCAAAATATGTATCGGTTGCGGATGATGATACTTTCCCACGACAGAAGCATGACCTGACTTTTCCCATGTCTCTTAAAAGTTCTGTAAGAAAAGGTATCGGAAGCTCTCACGGCTTGTTATGCTTTTCATACGGAAAGGTGGTTGTTATTTGGAACCCTACAATCCGAAAGACGGTTTTTATTGATGTGCATGATGCGTTAGATTTACATTATGAAACTTTTTATGGTTTTGGTGTTTGTCCTGATACGTTTGACCCTAAGCTTGTAAAGATGATATTTGGTCGTAACTTGGAGGAAAGTTACACAGTTGAAATTTTTACGTTGAGCTCGGGGGTTTGGATAAGTCCACATGGTAATCTACCCCGTAAATCAATTCGTGTCACACACTCTCAGGTATATATAGATGGGCGTATTTATTGGTGTGCTTATGATTATATTCGCTTGCCTGATGGGTTATTTCAGCGCTCTAAAATGATTATGTCATTTGCTACAACAAGTGAAGAATTTACAGAAATAAGCTTTCCTAATTCTTTAGCACTCAAGGCTGGAAGTATATCTAAGTTAAGGGACTCCCTTATTGTGGTTGAAAACATTCTCAATGATCAAGTTGGTATATGGATGATGAAGAATCATGGTGATCCAAAGTCGTTTACAAAACTGTTCAACATCAACTTAGCAGACGCATTATTGATACCTGTAATTGGATTTAGAAACAGTGGTGAAGCTATAGTTAGGATAAAAACTGATGACAATGATGCTCTTTATGTTTATGAACCCAATTCAAAACACATCAGGTCTTTTGGGATTTCACATTCACACTATATTGGTTCCTACACGGAAACACTACTTTTGCTTGATCATTGAAATTATAGTATTCAGATAGACACGACAAAGAGCATGGCAGCATTGCTGGATGTGGAGCTAAGAATATATAGGCGACATTTTCAAGCAAGTTATGGAGGTTGAAGTGCGCGCAGTTATAGTTCATCGCAGTTAAAGTTTGTGATATATACAGATCGATGCTTAGGTTAGCAGTAGTAAGATCATTGTTTTTACAATTTATCATGAACAGTTTGTTGAAAGGCAGGAAAGTTATATCAGATATGTTAGTTATTTGGTTTGGCAGCAACTATGTTACTATGAGATCATCTGGTATCTTGTAAGGAGAGGGTCCTAGGAATAGCAATTGAATTTGTGTCATAATGCCATTCAAAATTGTCATATATATTTTATTTTTTGGCAACATTTTATCGCTTTCCTTAATATCTAATGAGTCAACGTGAAACCTCCTAAGCTGATTTATATTACAGTAAAAATTTATGCAGTATACAAAAAAGAGGTATTTACAGATCAACCCAACCCATTTTGACCCATACCAAATGCTTTGACCGCTTTACACAGAACACTTGTCTTGCCACAAGGCCACCTATACATAAAGTTGTACATGAATATGAATACATGTATATTTGTATAGTAACAATGATGAGCAATTGTGCAGTAATTACTTTCATAAGTATGGATCCTTTAAATGATAATGAAAAAAATTACATTCAGGTGTAACTTTACTAATCATCCATCAATATCAATGTTTCTTTTATCCTTCCAAATAATATCACTATAACCAAACAACCTCGCAAAACAAGACACCAACTGATCCTGAACCACAGCTTCATCAGGAAGCTCCATATCTGTCTCTTTCCTCAACGAAGTAACATCCTTATCAGCAATTCCACACGGCACAATATGTTTGAAAAAACTCAAATCAGGGTCAATATTAAATGCCAACCCATGGGATGTAATCCCAGACGAAATACGAACACCAATAGCTCCAATCTTTCTATCCTCAACCCACACCCCCGTCTCACATTTCCTTAGACCATGAGCTTTGACACCATAAAGAGACGATAAATCAATCATAGTTGACTCAAGATTTTCAACATATTTCCTAGCACCAAACCCGATATCTCTTAAAGAAACGATAGGGTATAAAATGGCTTGATGTGGACCATGAAATGTAATATCACCTCCCCTTTGTGTGTAGTGAAGTTCAGCTCCCATATCTTTAAGTTCAGATTCCGGAATTAGTAAATTGTAATCTGTTCGACGTTTCCCTAATGTGTATGTAGGTGGATGTTGCAAGGACAAAAGGGTATCGGAAATTTTATTGATTTTCCTTTCAGAAGCCAGTTTTTCTTGCAATTTAAGAGCTTCTAAGTAATTAACAGTGCCCAATCTCCATACCTCAAGATTACGCGGAATCCTCATTTCCTGGAAAATTAACATACAACTTCATATTATTACTTATTTGTTTCAAAAATGTTTTCTTTTTAGTACAAGTAAACATTATCAGACAGCTTGTATAACAACATTCTAACTTGAAATCATGACGTACCCATACTCAAGTCTTTGCGCAGAAAAAAAACAAGTTCTCCTAGACTCATGGAAATAGAGTCGAGTGTGACTAACTGCTTCGAATCATTACACAAATTCACATAATTCTTTATCAGATAAATGCTACTGTACAAGATAAAATGTCAACATAAAACAAGTAAATTAAAGTATGATCTTGGTCGAGTTAAAATTAATACAACAACAACAACAATCCCGCCAGGAGCGAGGTATGTAGACAGTCATACCTCTACTTGAGGAGAGTAGGGAGACGGCTTCAAGAAAGACCACTAGTCTAAAGTGTGTGTATGTATATACTGCCTAGTAATAGTTCTTAATTTTATTTTATTTTATTTTTGTCACATCTCCATTATTCCATATAAAGTGTACGACAACAACAATACTCAATCTCGCCGAAGCGGGGTATGGCGAATATAGAATGTAAACAAATATTACCACTACACTAGGTCAAGCCACGAGCAGGGAGACTCAGAAATACCAACAGCATTTCATTTCCATATAAAGTCTCAAGATTCAAAATCCTGACATACAATCAAAATCAAATATTTCCAAATTTCACCATTGGATTTAAGCTAAAATGCAACAAAAACATAAATTACAAAATACCCACATGAAATTTTCCATCAGAAACCAAATATACAAAAACTAAATTCAGTCAGACATCGCAACAAACAGGTTGGCTATGTTTGGCAAAAGTAGCTGTGAGAAGTAGCTGTGAGCAGTAGCAGTGAGCTGTGAGCAGTAGCCAAAAAAGCTCACAGCTTCATAAAGAAGCATTGGGAAAATGAGCTTTCCTAAAAAATAGCAACGCCCGCAGCTCTCATGCCAAACAAACACTAAAAATCAAAAAGCTCATTTTTCACCGCTCATTGCCCAAAAAAGCTCCAAAAAGCTTTGTGCCAAACACAGCCGTTGTGAGCATTAGTTAAATATCAAAATTAGTCGGTAAAAGTTTTGATAAAAATGAGATCTTTGACAAGGGTTTTACCTGAAGATTGATTCTGGACCAATGAAATCGAAATAATTTTATATATTTTACCACGTCAACTGTATCTTGATGATAGTTTTGGTCCAATGAAAAATATTTAAGTTGTTTTTTTTTTTTCTTTTTCTTTTTTGTTTTACAGGTTGTATAAAATGTATGGTTTTGAAAAAGTCAAAAATGGTCGTTGTAAACTTGTAATATAGTGGTAAGTATATCCGACTGTCACGCGGATGACCCGGGTTCGATCCCCGGCAATCGTTTTTTTTTTTTTTTTTTCAGAAGAATAAGTAAATTTTGTTTTCATAGTCGTATAATAATATTTATTTTTGTAGTAAATAGGTTAAAGTCAAAGAAATTCGATAAATGAGACATTTTCAAAAAGCCATGTGAAAGTTGTATCAGAGAACTGAGGTTACCAAAATCGTGAATCGGTAGACGGTTCGTCAATTTTTTTGTAGCTAGTAATCAGTATAGACGAGATTAATCGATGATTAATCATATTAGCATTTCTTGGAAGTTTTTACTCCCTTCGTCTCAAATTATAAGTCCATTTTCAATTTGTACAAAGTTTAATAAATTCCACTAACTAATCTATTTACCAATCAAATATCTTCTCTCTCAACTGAAGTATCTTTTGATCGGTTGAAATAGAAAAATGAACAAGTGTTTTTAGACAACCAAAAATAAGAAAATAGACTTATAATTTGGTACGGAGGGAGTAGTATTTTCCGGCGAGTTTTGGGTATTTTCGGTGAGTTTTAGGTATTTATGGCAAAATTTGTCTTATACCAACAAACTTTTAATAGATATAAACGATTATAAGTGATTCAAAGCAAATCTCCGGCGTGTTTATAGTATTTCCGCCAAGATTTGTAGGTTTCCAATAAGTTTGACCACCATTAACCACCGTTGACCGATTTGCACAAATACACATATAGAACCGAAAACCAAACCATAAATAAACATATAGAACCGAAAACCAAACCAAATATAGCCGGTTCGGTTTCGATCGGACCAGTTTGGCTCGTTTTTTGATTCGATTCGGTCTTCGTTCATTAGCTATTACAATATGTTCAACAGCTTACGAGCACACTCGTGATATTCCAAAATGTTCTGTGTTGGCCTTTTCGAGTTTTACATAAACATGATTAAGGAAACCATTACCAACAAGCTCTATACAGATTTAATCTTTATCGGAAAAACGCTAGCTAATCGATTTAGTGCTGATTCATCAGGGAGATTACATCTCCAGAACCCCTTTTACCATATATAATTCGAGACCGACTATAAGACAAAGCAATTTAACTTCAAAACATAGTGTATAATGGCAATCTAACCCTTCTGTGATAGATTTAATCCAAAAAAAACGACATAGCTAACAAGTAATGACCGACCAACAGGCCCATGAGGGAAACATAGATACACAACATATTACCAAGTGTAATGTGTAAATGTCATATATACAATCGCCTTGTTAGAAAACTCAAGACGAACAAGAGAGCATGCGGACACCTGGACGGTAAGCCCAGGCAGGGGGCAACCGTGCATACTTTTCCATACCAGGTTGCTCATCATATGGTCTTTCCATTACTTTAAGCAACCGTCTCACCTCTTCAAAGTCACCTTGTTCAGCCATGTCTATCGCACTCTGGCAAAGGTAGTTTCTGAGAATGTACTTTGGGTTCACGGAGTTCATTGAAGCTTTTCTCTCTTCATCCGGAACTCCACTAGCGGATAGCTGTTAGTATCATACAGAAAAACCACAAAACAAAGAATAAAATAAGTATCACAGATTCACACGGATAATCAAATCGAAAGACAAACCGACACTGCATCAACAAAATTCACCAACTTTAATAGTTTAGAAAGACTGACTCGCCAGTAACATAAAAGACTACATTAAAAATTGAAATCAGTTTAACCTTTTATGGTTCTATCCAGCCAAAGAAAAGTTGGAAACGAAAAACAGATATTTGACCAACATTGATGCATTGTGATGAAAGCGGTCACATTACCTCTTCTATGTAAATTTTAACCCAGCTGGTCCAAGCCTCCTTTCGTTCTTGGCCAATATCTAGTAAAGCAGGCTTGAGTGGAACCAATAATTCTTCATCAGGGGTGGTTGAATCAGCTTTGATGTTGGATAGTAATCTAAAGAAGTTTGTGTAATCAACTTTATCAACGGCCATATGGTTGAGCAGTTTACTTATAAGTTGTTTATTATACTTTGGTAGACCAAGTTTTTTGGTCATTACGGCTTGGTAGTCGTCCATGAACTTTGTACCGTATCTGCAGCAGATCACCAAATTAAAAGGCTAAAAAATCAGGGAAAAAAAATCGCCTTTCGAGGTTATGAGATTTTGAGATAAAGTATACTACTGCATTTTTAATTTCTATTGATTAAAACATATATAAGCACAAACCAAATTCAAGGAGTTATATATTCCTAGTCTATTCTATATTCTAAGTTTATCTAGAATAGTGATTCAATTAATATATAAAACCTAACGATTATCTACATAATAGGATAATCATGGAACGTCAAAAACATAGGAAGCAGGTTACAACAGATAGGTCAATCGGGCTACTTTTCAAACTTCAACTAAAGAGTTGGTAAGGACTTTTGCAAGAAAACTTTGACAATATGTTACTCGTAATGTATACTAGAATGAATATCCACGTTATCCTATAATAAATGCTAAAGTTGATTAATGATTGACACAGTTTACTGAGATGATCTTGTTGATAACTGTGAAAGGGATGTTTAGGTGGTAAATCACGGATAATCAAATATGCAAGTACTGAAAGTTAGTGGTAGGTGAATAATTTTGCAATTATATCAACGATTAGTTCTCCTAAATTATTGAAACATCATAATCAAAATTCATAAATACTACACCAAGAAACATCAATAGCCTTGCAACTTAATGTCAAAATAAAGAGTTTCGACGCATATCTAAACACCTTTAATCAAATATCTAATATAGCCCTCAAAGTTGTCAGTATTCTCCAATGATTACAATTAGACAAATAGTTACCTCAAGTTTTTAAGGAAATTAAGGATGTTTGTTTAAGGAGCTTATTAGCTTATATAAGAAAAATAAGCCTAATTAAGTGTTTGGCTAAGCTTATATGTTCGGGCTTATGAACTTATGGGTTTTGATAAGCCCAAACTTTCTGGCTTATTTGAGGAGTGATGGGCTTATATAGAGAGATTAATAGATTATATAAAAGGACTTTCATACCCTCATTTAATAATTACACACTTTTAATGTTCATGTACTTTTTTGTCACTTTACCTTATTAATTATGATAAGCTAAGCCAAACACTTAACAAGGGCAGAAGGGCTTATGATCTCATGATATATAAGCCATAAGCCGCTTATATAACATAAGCATAAGCCCAACTCATAAGCTTAGCCAAACACCCCTTAAGAGATACTTCTATATATAATTGTTGCATTTATTTTGAAGTGAATAGAGAATCATAGGTAGAAACTAACTACAGACGAAGGGAAAAGGGAAGAAGGGTCAAATACCTTTCTAGGGCGTAATCAGCCTCTTTCTCATTTATCAATTCAGCAGTAGAAAGAGTAGATACAAACTGAGCTATATTCCATAATCCAACATCAGGTTGATTCGCAAAGCAGTACCGTCTCCCTGGAAGATCTGTGGTATTCGGGGTAAAACTGGGATCAAAAGCATCAAGAAAACCAAAAGGGCCATAATCAATCGTGAGCCCCAATACGCTCATGTTGTCGGTATTCATCACACCGTGTGTGAAACCAACACCCTGCCAGCTGGCAATCATAGAGGCAGTACGTTCAGCAACTTCAACCGCCCAAGCTGATGCATCCATCACGTAACAATAGTATAAGAAACCAATCGATACACATAATTTATATAATATGATTATCTAGATGTTTACCTGCATATTTATTTGAAGTTAGATCTACAACAGAATCATCTTCTTGGCCAGTGGAGAAAGATAAACTATCACTTTTGCTCATATTATCTATATGAGGAAAGTGATGCCTAATGGTATAATCAGCCAAAGTTCTAACAATTTTAAGATCCTCTGGTCCTCTAGAAGCATGTATTTGAAATGAGCCAAAACGCAGAAACGACTGTGCAACTCTGCACACGACTGCGCCAGGTTCCTCTTTGGCATTGCCACTGCATTTACAAAAAGGACAGATATGTCAGCACTTTGGCTTTTGGATCGAAAAAAAATCAAATATTCACTTTTAAGAGCACATTCAAACACCTCCTTAGTACCAAATGAGAGTGTCCAGCTTGGTGTTGTTTAAGCTTTTATAAATGGAAATCTTCTAGCTACAAAACTTACTCATAGAACATATCACGAACAACATATTTCCCAGTCGTTACAAGACTAAGTGCACGAGTGGTTGGAATCCCGAGACTATGAATTGCTTCACTGCAAAGAAATTCTCTAATACTACTACGTAGAACAGCTAAACCATCAGCAAACCGACTATATGGAGTCTTTCCAGCACCCTTTAGCTGAAGCTCCCACCTTTGAGACTTTGAATTCAAAAGCTCACCAAGCGTGATTGCCCGTCCATCACCCAACTGACCCGCCCACGTTCCAAACTGATGTCCGCCGTAACATTGAGCATAAGACAGTCTGAGAAACATTTAATGTTACTACCATTAATTAAACAGTAGTTAAGGTATGTAAAATATAGTTAATGGTGCTTACCCTCCTACTAATGGAGTTGCTCCTGAGAAGAAAAGGGGAAAATCGGGCCTTTCAAATCTGCAACACCAATAAAAGTTTCAGGATTGTGACATAATTTCAAATATTAATCATGGTAAAGATCAATTTAGGAAAGTAAATAATAACTCACTCTTTAGGATCGAGATCAAGAATCTCTGCAACGGACTCTGACCACGCGACTAGTTGAGGGTTTTCAACTTGAACAGATGGAGATACTTTCGAATAACATGCATGAAACACCTAAAATATTTCAAGTTCCAACCAATTTAATTAGTATGCAGCCATAAGATTCGCTTCCCAAAATCAAAAAGCAAAAACAAAACTTAACATTAGGAATCTTAACTCACTTTAAACAAAGTGATAATCCTCTATATATCAAGAGTTCTACACTTGTTCCATGTGGGTGTTAGATTAACTTATTCACAATGGTTATTAGTTTATTTCATCATCAATTTGAGTATCTAGATTCTAGATAGGCAAACAACTCAAGGCTTGTCAGCTTATTTGTGCTACACGAATTGGTTCTTAAAAGCTAGTGTGGAGGTGCCTATCTAGAACACCTTATTAAGCTCATAAGCTAAAAAGCACAAGCTATATTAAAAAAAGTAACCCAAACACCTCTGTATTGTGTTAGAAGTTAGAACACGAGATACAAGATACTGATGAATTTCCTTATCAGCTTAATTCCATCTAAAAAGAAGCCTTTTTTCCAATAAGCTGGTAAAGAAAAACTAACGGGTGTTTAGATTAGCTTATTTTTCGGGCTTATGGCCTTATCTGAATTCGGAAAAGCTCATAAGCTCACTTTTACGACCATATCAAGCCGAAGTTATGGACGTAAGTCCATAACCTCAACTCGATAATCTCATAAGCTAAAAAAAGTGAGCTTACGAGCTTTTCCGAATTCAAATAAGCCCATAAGCCCAGAAAAAAAAGCTAATCAAAACACCCCTTAGCTTTTCTTTACCAGCTTATTGGAAAAAAAGGCTTCTTTTTAGATGGAAATAAGCCCATAAGAAAATCCGCCCCTGTTTTCATACAACAAGACTTAAAAGACTTAACTAAAAACATAAAAAGCACCAATCTTTATAATATAAAAAACCCAAAAAACAGATCTTAAACAAGATTTATATAAAAATGGATAAAGGGTTAACCACCTGACGTGGGATGACGTCAGCACGAGAATCACCAGGCAACTCCCTAACAAAAGAATGATCCCAATTGACATCCTCTAACCCCACTTTGAAACCATCGTTCAAATTGTGTTTCTTTAACCCATCTGTAACAGAGTCAACAGAAGAAGTATTGTTACTGGACATGGCAGAAAACGGGGTCGTTTTGATGTTGAATTTGAGAGTTTTGGATTTGGGAAATAAGAGACGGTGGCGGAAGATGGAGGGTGTGTAATTGTGTGAAAGTGAGGCGGTTAAATGATGTAGTTTTATCATTTTGTTTGGTTTTTGTGTTTGGTTTGGTTTTTTAATGTCTTATGTTTGGAAAAGAGATGTTTTTTAAGACTTTGGTTTTGTGTTTGGGGATGTCAATTTGACACCACAAGTTGTGTGTACTTGTGGAAGTAGGATATGTACATGTTTGTACTTTTAGGGTTGTGAATTGGATGGATTAAGGGTGCGTTTGGTACATGGTTATAGGAATCATGAAATGAGTTTTAGGGTGTGTTTGGTATCACGAGGGATGAATTTTTAATTCCAATTACGGAGTATGTGTTTGTTTAATATGTAAGGGCCCGTTTGGTATAGGGTATTTGTCTTTGGCGAATGAAATAATAGAAAATAAAATTGTTTGTTTTAGGTTAATGGGTGTGGAAATAGTGGATGACACCCATTGATGTGGGGTTTGATGAATCCGACCTAAATGCCTAGCTTTTGAGTCATTTCCCACTTTTTGTCCTTTTCATTCTTTTTTTATTTTTTACCCAATTATCTTTATTATTTAATAGTACTTGTTGTCCTTTTCATCTCATAACAAGTATTAAGGTGCGTTTGTTTTGAGGGTTTGGATTGGGTTTGATGTTGATTTGACATTAATTGTATGTTTGGTTAACTCTTTTGATTAAGGGAATGATTGTTCGGAATCAAAATTGATAGATAGCTATGTTGAGAGGTTTTGCATGGGTTTTTACTTTTTGCGAGCCATTCATTTTTTTTACTCTCTCTATATATGTGGACCTCCATATTATTTGCTATCACTTTTTTGTTTTTTTACTATCAAATAATATTATTTTATTTAAAATTTATTATAAAATATATTTAATTAAATACAATTTTCTCTCTCCTAAACCTACACCAAATCCAAATCATATACTAAATCCAAATCCTAATCCAAACCCACTTACAAAACAAACGGACCCTTATAATATAAATAAGTGGACTCATTTTATTATAATAATATTAAATAAAAACTAATTCTCAATTACATTTTACAAAACAAACAACCTTAATGTTATCAATCAATTTTTATTTCTTTCAATCTATACCAAACCCAAATCCTATTCTAACTCCATCATCATACCAAACGGACCCTAAATCTTTCAAATATGAGAATGAATGATAGATATGTTACATACTTCGTATACCTCAAAAGGGTAAGGTATGGATCTTTTATACCTGAGGGGTCCACCACTACCATCAAACTCATACTCATTGTGATTCATGATAGCATACCAAACGCACCCTTATTCCAAGTGATAATGTTTATTTGATAAATCTTGCAATCAAATATGACAATGATAGAAGAATATGTTCTACACTACAAACCACTCAAAAGAGTAAGGTATGGAACTTTCATATCTAAAGGGTCCACCGTATATCTAAACACATACCGATTGTGATTCATGGCAGCATACCAAACCCACCCTAAGTCAGTGAAAGTTGAAAGATTGTGGACGAGTTGGTTTTGGTTATATTTTCAGTTTTGGTCTCGGACTTAATCATGAATGAGTCTCAAACTTTTAAAAGTTGGTGTGTTGCTTAAACGATGTTGTTTTCGTATGTATGAGATGAAAGTTATATTTTTGGGGTGGACATGACTGAAAACAGAACTAGGACTAGATAACACATAACCTAAGTGCAATGTCTTTATGAAACTTGACGCAGTCAGCGACATGAACCCCCTTATTAGCGGTATGTATCTTCTACTTATAAAGCATGCATCACATCTCATAATCTCTTAAAAGTTCTTAATTTTTGAGTAATGTTCTTTACCTATTATACCCCTTATTATAAATGGCAAGTTAGCACAAACTTAATTAATAATAGTTTCCAGAAAATCATACTACTCTCTAATTTATATAAACAATATACACAATGCTAAGCTAACAAGTCTTGCAACTTTGTGTTGAATACTTGTAACTTTGTATGAGTTGGTGAACTTTCTTTGCTACAAAAGAACTTCACAACTATGAAGATGTTAATGGGTTAGAAGAAAGATATGAGTAGTATGTGCAAGATGTAATAAGAAGTGATAAAGAAAATTCTAACAAATGGCTTGGTATTTATAGCAAAAGTTTTCAGCAGCCTGGCGGATTCGGCGGCACCCTCACAAGGGTTCCGCCCGTGTACCTCCAAGGTTCCGCCGGGTCTGACAGAAAACTTTGCTATAAATTCATCCAAACCAACCATGGTCACATCAACTTATTACTAGTCAAAGATATACTTGTGTAAGACATTTTATAGATAGTCAAACACACAATCTTACTATAAATGTATATTGGAGTGTTTGACACAAACTTTCCATAAATGTGATGTGACACTTTCTTTATTAAGAAATATGAAAATGTTAAGTCTAATGTGAAATGTTAATGTGGCAAGAAAAGATTAGTTATGTAAGACTTGAACTAAAATCATAAGTCAACCCGATAAGACCCGAAAATCACTTTTTCATTTTTTAATTAATACTTTTTAGAAGACATGACACTTGCAAACCCAACAAAGTTTGTTTTTCTTCTTTTTTGTATCATACTGTAGCATAAATATTAGAACATAAAGAACTATTATAATGACAATAGTCATCCAAACACTTTAGCGTAAATATAAATTCACACTGTTACCAATTTGTGTACATTAGAATTTAGCACCAACCAATATACTACTTTTTTCCATCAACAGTAAGTTGTTGCAGTTCATGTGTTATACTCATGTAAAGCCATTGGATATACAGTCAGCGGGAAACAACCATTCTTGGGCTTAGCAGTTGGTAACTAAATTTTGATCACTAAGTATCTTTTCCATGTTTGAAATGGTCCATGACCATTGTGATGTGCTGAATAACCTGATAGCGTTATTTTTTAACCCTAGCCCGACCCGATAACAATATCGGGTTATCGGGTTCGGGTCAAAACAACCCGATTAGTTTTTTTGACCCGATTATACCCGACCTGATAAGCCTTGTCGGGTTCGGGTCGGGTCAACCCGACCCTACTGACACCCCTACTTATGAGGATTGAAAAAATGGGGACCATTGGGCATGATAGCAAATTTTTAATCCCGATATTAAAAAGAACAAACTTTTGTCATATAAAGTCAAATCCAAAACCAAACGGGCATTAAAAACTTGTAACCACACCTCCATTTTTAAAATTTATAAATTATAAATGAGAAACGACATGAGTGAATCTAATTAATCATTAATGTATATAAAGAGTGGTTTTTAATCTGGTAGTTTTGATATTCATAACTATCTCATTCAAGTTTCAAGTTAAAAGCAAAATGTGAAGAAGTTATGTGCTAAAACTACTCTAAAATGTCAAAAGTTGTCTACAATAAATCTTGTGTTTCCATATTCCTAAGACCATTCGTAATGGGTGTCTCAAGACTGAGTCTTAGACCACCATGACCGAGTCTTTCCTATTACGGTCACCCTATACAACGCGTCTTCAAAGGGAAAATGGCAAGACTCGGTTGACTGCACAATCGACTGGTAAGGAGTGTTTTGTAGGCCCAATTTGAGTTGTGTGAGTTGTTATTTTGTTTATTTGAGGTATATTTGTGTATGAGTATGATTTTATATTCGATTGGTGAAGTTGATTGTTTTTATTGCACCAAATTGATTATTATGAAATTGATTATTTAAAAAAAAAAAAAAAAAACATAATAAATGCTCTTTTTTTAAATTCTCATCGAACCGTAACTAGTAACTAGATAAGTACTAACTCTAGTACTAGATAATAAAAGATGTCACAATGTCACATGACCCACCCATGCTTTCCATACCACAATCATTAAATTTTTTCTACCTCACCAATTTTACCCTATTAACACACCCAACGACACCGTTTCACCACCACCACCCTGACCAACCACCCTCTCTCACACACAGTTTGTGTGTGAAATCTTGATGAAACTGCAATGAATTTTGGGGTTTCAGACAGCAGTGGTGAGTATTTATCATTCAAGATCATACATTTATGTTTTTTTTTACATACCCTTTTCTTAAATTTATGTTATTTTTTAGGATTATTGTGCTTGATTTGATGTTTTAAGGTTTAGGGTTCTTTATCTTGTTTATAATTTTGAGAAAGGCCCTAATTTATTGCTGTTTTATAATGGATTATGAATCTTTATGTTGGTTTTGTGATTGGTTTTTGATAAAGGTTGAAACTTTAGGATTATTGTGCTTGATTGGATGTTTTAGGGTTTATGGTTTGATCTGAAATCTTAGGTTTTTTCTCTAATGGATCATAAATTGATGTTATTAACAACCCACTTGTTAAATTGTTAAAAAGGCTCATAATTTGCTGTTTTTCTGGGTGTTTAAGTTATTGATTGTGAATATTTATCTTGATTTTGTGATAAAGGTGGAAAATTTATGATTCTTGTTGTTGGTGTGATGATTTTAGGGTTCAAGATTATTGATTTTGATGTTTTAGGGTTTAGCGTTTGATCTGAAATTTTAGGGTTCGTTATTTTGTGCATAAAAAAGCCTACTTTTTTTGGTTTTTGGGGGTTTGATTATGAATTACGAATGTTTATGTTGATTTCGCGGTTGGTTTTTTTATAAAGGTGGAACCTTTAGGATTATTGTGCTTGATTTGATGTTGGGTATGATTTTAGGGTTCAAGAATATCATTTAATGTATTAGGGTTTAGGGTTTGATCTATTTTTGTGCAAAATCATGTAAAAAAAAGGCCCAATTTGTTGTTATTTGGGTGTTTTATTATGAACAGTGAATCTTTATGCTGATTTTGTGATTGGTTTCAATAAAGGTAGAATCTTTAGGGTTCTTCTTGTTGATTTCATCTTAGGTATGCTTGTAGGGTTCGGGATTCTTGATTTTGACATTTAGGGTTTAGGGTTTTTGAATTTGAATAGTTCGTGATTTTAGTGGTTTTGTGCATAATGTGAAGAGATTCAGTTAAGATTCTTGTTATGTAACCCTCAAAAAGTTGTGGCGTTTCATATTAGGAAGTTTGTTACTAAACAATGATAAAGAAATGTAGGTTTTGTTATACTTAGCTTACCGTTAAGAATGTCGAACACATGTTCATGAAAACTAATAGTCCTATATAACAATAAAGGAAGCTACTTCATAAGGATATTAAGTGAAAGCACGAATGAGACGGATTTTGAGGAAGCATTAAATGGTAAACACATACTCATGATAACGAATTTCTGAACATTGTATCTAACGATAAAGGAAGCTACCTATAAGGGAGTAAAGGAAAGAGACACATGATTGGAAGAGCATTGATGTATGTGTATGCCCCTCATATTTGATATGTGTTTGAGTTTACTCAATATGCAACATCTATGTTTTGTCCGTTAGTGTATCTGCCTCCTGGATACGTATATATAGTTTGCAACCTTTGTCGCGTAGTCATTGCACCTATACTTACATGTGTATAAAAAACGTGACCCGCTTTTATCATTGTTTATGAACACAATCTTGAGTAATGGATGTTAAGGTCCTTTTGTACCTCATTTAACTTCACGATGACAATTTTGATTGCATGTTTCGCATCTACAATTTGGAAAAGGTTGCAAGGTCATAGTATATGCTCGGCTGCTCGCTATTGTAAATTTTACACCTGGTTGAAGTGTTTGCTGTGAAACCCATATATAATCTTTATAATCTTTGTATGACAACTGCAGGGACAGAAGATGATAATCCACCTTCACACCAGAACAAATTCCGAAGTGCGGGCGGGGGTACTGTGAACGGAAGAACAATGGCTGTTGGAACTGCTCCGTTCCAAAGAGTTCCGAATAATATGGAAGAGGAGATCCACCGTATCGAACAAGAAGCTTATAGCTCGGTCCTGCGAGCCTTTAAAGCTCAGTCCGATGCTATTACTTGGGTAAGCCTACAATCAAATGTCGCTGCAACTATAGTTTATCAACAATGCATGATAGTTTAGATGCACGTTTTCAAAGTGATATTTGCGACTTTAAGTGTCAGAATCAGATAATAAGTTAATTAGGTAATCATGTGGTTTAAGTTAGGCGGATAGTTACATTTATGTTAATTTACTGAAAATATATTTTACATTTATGTTGTAATCTGCTATCTTACCACAACTTCTTTAATGCGTTACCAAATATATTTTCTTTTTACCCTAAATTATCATAAAAATCACATTAATTTTTCGCTCACAATAGTTATAGGCCATGATTCGTAGTGTAAGAGTTTATTGCTATTTCGATGGAACACTGGTTTATAGTTAGCGCTCTTTTTTCTAACATGTTCTATGTTTTAATACTATAATAATGAACTTATAAGCATTTCTTCTATAAATGCTGTAGGAAATGGAAACTTTGATAACAGATCTTAGGAAGGAGCTGAGAATATCTGATGAAGAACACAGAAGGCTTCTAGCTATGGTTAATTCTGATGACATCATCATGAGAATAAGGTATGATTCGTTACATATCATCAAGTTCATGTGATTCGATGAATGTTAATTGTTTAACG
>LBNU01018317.1:46603-60349 GCA_014162995.1 Artemisia annua | reverse complement strand
TACTCATCTTGTTACCTATACCAATATGGCTTGCTCTTCTTTTCGTCTACTTTTTTCTTTGCAATCAGCTTATACTGGTACTTTTGTATATCATACACTGAAAGGCAAAATTAGACTTGTTGCATAGTGCGGTAAGATGTTTGCATGTTTGTCAGACATGTAAATCACAAAAAGGGTCACGGGCTAATAGGAAACTTTTACGTGAAATATTTTTAAAAGAAAATGCCTACAGCTTTCATGGGATTTCAGAAGGATATAAATTTCATTTAATTGGAATAAAGGAAAATACATTTTATTTAGCATTCATGCATCTTCACTTCATACATTTTTAGCCCCTAAAAGTTATCACATTTTTTTAGATATCTCCAAACGACATTCGTTGGAAATGGGAGGATGTTGGGATTTCTAACAGAGGTGGCCGAAGTGGTTCTGGTCGCGGGATCAAAAATCCTGCAGCTCGTGCTGTGACCACTGTTGGTCCTGGTCCTGGTGCTGGAAGAGGTAGAGCGATTGGCAAAGGTCAGCCCAAGAAAGAACAACCTCTATTACAAAATGGTAGTGCAAAGAGGCCTTCGAATAATATTGAAATACTACACACCGAAACCCTTGTTAAGGAGGTATGTTGAATTCTATCTTGCTGATCAATGCATTTTTACCAGAAGTAGCATTGTTGGTGGGTTGGGTAACATGTCAAGACGAAAAGGGGTGATTTCATGTGGTCTCAAAATTATCCGGGTGATTCAGAATGTTGTAACCATGTTAAATACCCATTCACACATCCATCTGACTGACATCGTATTTAGCCACTATTTTACATATCAGGACTAACATATAAGGAGGTCACTTAATGATTACAACCGCGTCATTAGACATGTGTATCCTGTCTCATGTAATACCAAATCTGGTAAAAAAATTATATACGACTGCTCAATAATTTTTTTGCTCCACGGACTACAGGATAGATAAAATAACCATCTGGTATCTTTTTTCTCATTTTTTTTTTCATATATTTCGAGGGTATCTTCGTTATTTAGACTGTTCTAGCTGTTGCCACAATTGGTATAAACGAAACCAAATACATATATCTGTGGCCTATAAAGAAGTTTAATTGTGTAATGGTGTTAAAAACGAATTTGAGATACTTGGGTTACCTTATACATCATCCATATATTTTTACTTATCAAATAAATAATCTGATTGATCGTTTGAATCTGTCACCAGTACACATCCTTGCTATGAAACAATAAATTTTGAGGTTATATATTTAGTGTTTTTTGTGCGTGCCATATCTGGTATACACGAATCTGGGCAGGTATTAGGGGGCTGTAAAGTAGTTCTAATTGTTTGCTGGCGTTAATGAGCAAAGTTGAATAGTTGGGTGGTCTTCTTTTACATTATCAATATATATTACTTATCAAACAACCGTTTCTGTATAAATGGCTGAGAAACTGTCACTCCGCACGTCGTTACTACGAAAACATTAATTTTTCCTGCTTGCATTAACAGATAGACAAAGTGTTCAGTTCAAGCAACGCCGATCCGATGGACATTGAGATGGTCAGAAAAGTGCTAAAGGTAAACCTGGTCGAAATTTAGCAACCTGATGTCATATTGATTAATTTAATCTTCGCTAACAAGGTTTTGTAATTCAGGAACATGAACAAGCTCTTGTGGATGCTATAGCAAAGCTTGAGGGCGCGTCAGATGGTGAAAGTGGTAATAACTGATTAATAACACGTATTAAAATGCTATTGTATAATTTAATCACCATCAAAGATGTATGGTTCCAATATGTAAATAATCAGCCCCTGTTGGCTAAACATCAGTAGTGGTTATTGGATGGATCCCTATTTGACCCTGTGTTTTATCTCCGTCTTCTCGATTTCTTTTTCTTTCACCAAATCGCTTTCGTTTGCAATTTATTTCTTTTTCTTTGTACAATCTCACTTTAATTCAAAGCATCAAACTTGTCATTAATTCTTTTTTCTCAATTCAATTTAAATTTTCCATGTTTTCCTCTTCTGATCTTTGTTTGATCTGCTGCTTATTAAGCAGACAAGGAAGATCGGGATCTTGGAAAAATATCGAGAAAACATGAAGCTGGTGAGGGTTCGGATGGCAATAAGATGGCTCTAGAGGATCGGACAAATGGGGTTCAAAACATGCTATAAGTATTCTTAGCTACCCCCTTCAAACCATGTTATGTACCATATTTAACATTTTGTGGTTGATTATGTTCTTTTGTAATCTTATGTATCTTATGAATTGAAAATTTTATAGATTATTTAGTCTTTTCTATGGCACTAGCTGTTCTATGAACTAAACATTGCTTGTTACATGGTTGGCTACTTGGCTGTACAGTATGAACTCATTTTCAGTCCAAGTCGTGGATCATGGTTTCTTGCTGATCTTCATGTTAAGCCGTGAACATAAGCTGCACAACGTAAAAACATAAAGTACATGAAAACCGTAATCATAATGTAATGAATAGTTTGAGTAGGATCCTGCAGACACTACATAAACTCAATAAGCTAGGAACAAACATGATACTATAGTTTTCAAGCAGAATTTAAGGCGTATTGACGAATCTGCAAACAGACAAACCATATACAAATATGTAACATATAGTTGGAGTAGGATTCAAGGCTTATCGATGATTCTGCACACATATAAAGTAAATGAAAACCATAATTAGAAACAAAGATGTACATAGTTTTCTGGGAGAATTTAAGGTCTATTGATGATGTTGAACATACAAGAAAACCATAATCAGAAACAGACAAGTAATATTGTAACACATAGTTTTCTAGTAGATTTCAGGACTGTTGATGATTATGCGCATACATGAAAACCATAATCAGAAACAAACAAGTAACATAAAGTATTACGAGTAGGATTTAAGGCCTACTGAATTATTGATGATTCCGGCGCACACACGCTAATATGAAAAACATATGCAGAAACAAATATGACATATAACTTTCTAGTATGATTAAGAAAACTTATGTCATCTGATAAATCAGTAAAACCATATACACATAACACATTCAAAAGGTTACCTAAATCAACCAAAACTGTTTGTTTCAGATCTATCACCTTATTCATAGATCTAAACCTGAGCAAACATGAAATGATAAAAAAAATCAACCAATTTTCAATAATCTCAAAACCAATTCAATATCAAGATCCCTACATGTAACATGTATATTCACCATACTATCAACAACTTATCACACTCAAACATGTAGAAACTATAGGATTATATAACAAAAACATTAAAAAAACAATACCCCACAAAACAAGATTCTTAAATAACCATATACAAATCATTAAATCCTTAAAACCATGATAATAACAATCACCCAATACAGTAAAAAGGTTAAAGGTCAAAGCTTTATTACCTTTACTTGACAATCAGCCAATATGAGAAAAAGGGTGACCAACAAAGCTACAATATTCTTGTTCTTGATCTGCTCATAGTTATCATCATCTTTAGTTTTTAAGATTCTTGTATATAGTTTTAGTATATAATATGTTTCAGTTTTATAAGTTGTTTATCTTACAATTGGCAAACTAGTTTATGTTTTTTTTTTTATGTATGTGTGTGTGTGAAGACATGAAGTGTTTAGATAGGAAAGAGGTTGGGTGATGAGTAGACCTAAACTTGTTAGATTAGATAATGGGTGATGAATAGTTTTGTACTTTTTATATATACATACATATACATGCTAGTGGGCTTTCTTTTTGTTGTATAAGTTTATCATTGGTCTAAATAGCAAGTGGCTTGTGATGCCAAAAAAAAAATGGGTTATAGTAAGTGGACATGTAAACAAACTTTAAAGGTCACACCAATCTCTCATTTGACTATATTTTTGAACGACAACTTAGTAATTTGAGTGGGCCGAGCCCAATACAGATTCTTACCTAAAAGGAAAACTCAGTGAGGCTCGAACATGAGACCTCATGAAAACAACCTCCCTCAAAGCTCCTTAGGAGACCTCAGGTGGCCAACTGAGCTAAGCACAGTTGGTTTTCTCATTTGACTATTTGAGTAAAGCTTTACTCGATTTGAATCTGTATCGTGAGGGATCAAGATTTTTTGGATTGGTCAGCCGAGAAATCGAACACTATGGTTACCCCCGGCCGAGAAATCGAACACTATGGTTACCCCAAGCTTCATATTTGATACTCTCAAAATTAAAGGTAATGATCTAATATTATGTCAGATTACAAAGTTAGAACTACCAACAAATAAATTACTATAGACAAAGTTGAAGTTTGAGTCCAGTTTAATAATTCTTGGTGACTTGAAGCCAAAGTCTAATATAAGATTGCAAAAAGAATCACATATTTGAGGATAGAAGAAATTAATAAATATTTGGCAAGGAAAGTTTATGTTAATATCATAGGCTTGTTGATGTTTTGTCTTGTGGATAATCTATATTCATTTTAATGTTTCTGTATATTCTTTTTAATGTTTGAATGTGATTATCTTGTTTGAAATTGTTAAAAATTGATTAGTTAACCCCTATAGATAATAAGATAATACAAAGTTATAGGACATCAGGTCACAGTAATCATATGATATAACGCTAAGTCATGCATACCAAGATAACGATGGCAAACGTGTCTAATGCATACTTTAAATGGAAACAAGGGATCAGCTCCTCCCTCATTGTACCCGATCTCTAGCAATATGAGAAGACCCCTGCTCCAATGGTGAAATATCAACACAAGAATATATACTTCAGTTGTACAACTCGAATTGCTCAAAAGTTAAGGCCGACTTTGTGCAAATTTCATTTCAATACATCAGCTTTTTACATCAATAAGTTGTCATAAACATCTTACAGACAACTAAGAGCATAATCTACTAGCCGGAATTTCAAAACTTTATTCTCAACACCAACCTGCCTATTGCATGTTGCTAATGTTTGTCTGTTGGAATGTTAAGATCCGTAAACAACGGACTATCAACTCCCACACCCATTGCATTCAGCCCATTGTCTACATATATGAGAGCACCTGTAATGGCAGAAGCCAATGGTGATGCCAGGAATGCTGCAGTGTTCCCCACCTCATCTGTCATTTATTTCACAAAATTCAGCTAAGTGTACGGACAATGCAAGTATATTACCAAGATTGGTTACACTTTGGCCCAAGTTTACCTGCAAATAGTTCTTTCTGTATAGGGGCATTTGCGTAAGAGTAGTCGATCATTGTGTCTATGAAGCCAATTGCTTTAGCCGCACGACTTCCTAGTGGACCTGAAAGCAATTCCATTTTGGGTATGATGCGGGATGATAAAGGCGAGGAAAACAGTTTAGTTGCAAGAATAAACGAACGAAAAAAAGGAAGTAGAGATGTGATCACCTGCAGATATAGTGTTGACCCTAATTTTCTTTTTTCTTCCTGCTTCGAAAGCAAGCACCTAAAAAGAACGATAGATTGATGTCATGCATTTAAATTAAAAAAGTTAGATACTTTAAGTGTTTAGAAGACTTGAAGTGCTAAGAGCTCACTCTTGTGTCACTCTCAAGTGCGGCTTTTGCTGAACTCATGCCCCCACCGTACCTGTGTCATATACGATACATGTACAAGATTATACAATCAATGTACGTAGAGATGAAAAGATAGGCATACGGTCATGTTGAGTAAAGGGTCAACATGGGTTTGATTCAAATACATTAACTTTTGTACGGGTCAAACTGGTCCTGGTCGGGTTTAAACCTTACGCTTTTTTGTCCAGTTTATCAAAAAATATAAACAAATAATATGTTACAGATCATTAAAGGAATTTTTATTGCAAATGCTTAAAATGTTTGAACGGAAACGATTTAGAACGTCTTATGCATAAATATAGACTTTGGAAGACTGTTGTCCCATTCAACCCGTGGCCGTCCTAGCTAATTTTATCAGACCCATTCATAAGTAAACGGGTTTGTAAATGTCATCTCGTATTAGCATAAGACATAACAAAAGATTGAATGTAAAAGGGAATTTACCCAGGAATGATCCTCTCAGAAGCAATATATGTTAGAGAGATTGATGAACCACCTGAAAAGCCGAAACCATTGTTAACTATGAACATAACACAAATAGATATACCAAAAAGAAACTCACGAAATCGTGAAATATGTAATATGTAGCAAGAAGACGGAAAGAAGAAGGGTAAGTGACAAACCAGGGTTCATAATTGGGAGGAAATGCTTAAGCAAAGAAACATAGGAATAGCTTGATGCAGATACTGCGGCTAGATAACCTTTCCTTGATGTTTCCAACAGAGGTTTCGTCACCTAATCACATACGATGTAATTGCTAAGTAACAAGACAAATGGTATACATCAATGTGATATATATAACCTATATACAGGTTCAAGAACGACGTACCTCTGGCCCATTGGCAAGTGAGTGCACCAAAATATCAATACTACCAAAGTCTTGCTTTACCGATTCTGCAACTTCCTGAATACACATCAAATGGGTTAATAGCAATAGCTAAGACGGAAAAGGGTCAAATTTATAATTTATGGCCCATCAACAGAACGACACACATAGAAAGAAGACAACAGTGCTAGTATGCACCTGCACTGTCCATTTACTTGCTCCCGCATAACGTTTATTGGCTTTAATCTGCACAAAGTCACATAGATACAAGTCAATTTTAGGGCTGTTTGAAGGTCTGAACAGTTTGTTATGATAATTATCTATACCACTTACATCTTCAGGTACATCGTCAGGGTTATCAAAGACAGCATCCAGTGGATAAACTTTAGTAATTTCCATCAAAGAACCATCTGGCAACCTGAAAGATTAGATATTCTTTATAATAGAGTTCACTTGTTAATAAAAGCAAGTTAAAACTTAGTTAAAAGCTTACACTCGTGATCCATCAAACTTCCCTCGTCGTAAACTCATTTCAAATATGTTTAAGGCCTACATCAAAAGGTCAAAAAGAATCAAGAGAGATCAAATTAGGGGAATTTTTTCATAAGAGTGCCATCACAATAGGCGGCAATTTCGACCCACTAACCTATGAGTGGGTCAAGTTGGGTTGAACTGGGAACGGATCAAACTAGTTGAAAGTCGTCCAATGTTAAATTATTGCATACAATCTTCTAAATCGTTATATTCGAAGTTTTTGATTTGTTTTCTAGATCATAAACAGCACATTAACTTTTTTATTATAAAGAATGGACAATAAAGTGCTTGTGGGAAAAAAAAAAAACCCAACTCAAACAGTACTAAAGATGACCCATTTTGACCCATCACTCAACCCACTCCACCAACACATCTACCCAGCTCTGGTTTTCTACATTACTTACAGGCACCCATGTTCCAACAAGAATTTCAGCACCTGCAGCAGCTAAAGATTTTGCAATAGCCCAACCATATCCATTGTCATCCGCAACACCAGCAATAAACGCTCTTTTACCTTCACATAAAAGTTCTCATTTCTTATAAACCAAGCCACATAATCTCTACAACACCATTCTAGTAGCAAAACACGGAAACACAAGTATCAAACCTTTCAAATCAATCGACAGCTGGGATACAGGCTTGTTTTCAGAAGCTTCAGACATTGACTTGGTAACAAACTTTTCATACTTTGTACGGCTAGTTGTAAAACTTCGCTTAACATTTAGCACCGACGACACATGAGAGGAGCTGGTAAGCTTAGATGACAAAATTCTATCGGATTCATTTACAAAACTTGACATAGTAACCCCAAGACTCCTTTGCGTAAGAAACATTGACGGCCTTGCTGCAGTTATTTGCAGTGCAGAAGCACCAATCGCCATCATTTTCGGTATATGCAATCTAACAAAGAAAAATAAACTGAAGTTGAATTTTTGCTTAAGATGAAAAAACAAAGAAAACTATATGGAGCTGACTGTATTATGACTTTTCAGAAACTCATGATATTCGAATAAATACCAACCCAATTTCTTCAACATTTGACACTATTTGTAGGGGTTCAGGATTGATTATTTTAAACTGCTTATCTGCTCTGAAAATAAGCATATATACCTACCTGTTCATTGTAATGTGCTTATTTAAAGGGTTCTCCAGATTGCTTTTTTCCTCCTGCTTAACTGCTTATTTTCAAGTAGATAAGCAGTTTGAGTGTTCGGATAACCCAAACTGATTCTGCTTATTTTTGGCCAAAATAAGTTGTTTTCAGCAAACAGGTTTAGATATGCTTAGTCCAAAGTGCCTATTCGAAATGAAACTAAAATTATTATTATTATTTTTTTTTTTACAAGCATATCCTAAAATAGTTATAAGTACTTATAACTTATCTATAAGTAGAAATAACAAACAATACCAAAAACCCTCTTGCTCTAAAATAAGCAGATAAGCAGTATCACATTTCGCTCGAAAAATCGAAATGTCATGGACAATAGCAAAAATAATAAAATGTAGCTTAAAAGTTCAGTTCCAAATTCAATACCCAACTAATATACAATAACTTAACTTAACCAAAACATAGCATAGTCCATAAATTCAACAAAAGTACAAAACCTTCTAGTACAACATAACTTATAAATATCAACACTCATTTCACAAGTTACTTAACAAAACCATTGAACTTAATATAATAAGACTTTGATATAAGTGAACTTACACTGTAACAAGAGACACCAATGCTTAAAGGGTTTGATCTCTGTCTGTGTGTCACTTTGTGAGGGAGATAAAACAAGGGATTGATTTTTTTTATGGATTGGGCTTTTATGGAGAAATGGGTTTTTGTATATAGCCCATAAGAAGAAACTTTGGGCCTTGGCAATTATTGTCCTGTTTTTTCATCTTTTGTAAGCGAGTCGAGTCGAGTTTGATAATGTGGCGGGTAAAGTTCAAACTCGCGTAAACGAAGACTTGAATAGTTGAATTCGGTGTGAATAATCTTGATATTACGAAGTATATATATTCTTTTAAGGTAATTAGCTATCTTATGATACATATATTACAAAATTATCTTACATGTTTTAAGAAAGCAGTTTTGTAATCCACTACCATCTGTACACGATATGGAGTACCGGCACACAAGCTTTTTGGTATTATGAAATATTAGATAATAAGATAAAATATGGATTGAGTCGAGCTAGTGTTGGCCTGAACTGAGTTAGCTAAGATAAGTTTATAAAAGAGTAAATTGCAAAAATAGTCCTGTTAGTTTGGCTAAATTGCATGTTTCATATATCTTTAACCTTTCGAAGATGTAGACACCGTCCCTATGAGAGGCTTTGAGTTGCAATTTTCGTCCCTGGGTTGCAGTTTTTGACAAAAGGCATTTTAGTCATTTTACTTTGGACAGAGATGAAAATTGCAACTTAAAGTTCCCCACATGGACGGTTCCTGCACTTTTGAAAAGTTAGGGATGAAACCTGTAATTTAGTCAAACCATAAGGACAATTTTGCAATTTACTCCTTATAAAATGATAGCTTTGATATGCAATTTTCTTATGCGAAAAAAAGATGCTAGCTAAAATTTTTATATGATGACATATAGTGCATTCATGTTTACTTTGAGTATCAATACAACTGGTCATTTAATTTGACACATTATTTAATCTCAAATTAAGATTTTCATATTTGTTGAACTTACAACCCCCAACCGGAGATGTCTAGCCAACAATCATGAAATACTGAATTTGACAAAACCATATCTCACCATATGGAATTCAAGTTTAGGAGTTTCATTTTCGATCAGCTAGAAAATTCAGGTGAGGGATTAAACAACAATCTTAAGTTTTTCTTGAAATAGAAGCTTTACAATCCCATCATTCACATGCTTTGCCATACTAATTCCATAAGCGAGAAATACACTAAATTTGGTGTAACTTATGACTTTGAACTAGCTATTTCCTTTATTTCATTTTGGATTAAAATCGAGTGGATCGAAATAGCAAAATGACAAGAGCTACGAACACGACTCTTCTCACACGATAACACATGTTACGTTTTAACAAATTAACATTAACGTATGAAGAACAAAAATATGAGAAAGCTTAAGTTTATACAACTTAAGTGAACGAGACCTATTTTTAGGTCCATATTTGAAACTCATTAAAATACAGAAACTGAAAATGAGTTCAAACTAAGAATATATAAATCTCTAATAACTTATCAATTAGTTTATCTTTATAAGCTATTATAACAAAAGACACAAATAAAATAGATAAGTTATCATAGCAAGACAAATTATATTTTTTTTGTTGATAAGTTATTAAGTTATTTTTGCATTTTAACAGTACTTTAAATGTAAAAAACAAAATTTTATTTTTAGAAACTATAGCATGTATATAGACACGAATCGTAGAAGAGTTCAAACTTCAAACAAAAGACTGATTTAAGTTAGAAATATTTCCTAAAAATAGACTAGTTTATAACTTTTGAGATAAATTTGGAGTCTTAGTAGGAGTTTGTTACGGAAACTTTAATCTTATTTAAGTGAAAGTCTTGTTAATCCCCTCACTTAACACTTTATACGATCTGTCATCTCCTTAAATAGAGTAACTTTACATCTTTCAATCAAAAGTTGAAACACTTTTCACCTGAATAAAGTTATATTTAAGATCTTTGTCATGTCAAGATTATTGGCTTTTGTTTGTTTTGGATATTTGGGTTATAAGTTTTGAAGAAACAAGATTCTGCTCGATCGTTACGATCGGATTCACTGACTGTGTTACAACGTAAATGACAATAAGTTTTTATAAATTTTCTGTAAGTCGACGTCAAGTGCTAATCTCACAGGCAACGGAGTCTCCTCCTGGATTTACCAACACGACCTCCTCACCGTCACCAGAATCAGCCAATCCTGTCCTCTTCGTCGCAAAGTTTCACAAGAGGTTTGAATTTTCTATAACTCATTGTTGTTTTTAGGGTATAACAAATACAAGATTTGTCCATGTTTAAAAGTGTGTATGCAATAACCTAACTTGTTTAATTTATGATGGACTTATTTGTTGGATTAAAATTTAATTGACCAAACAAAATTACATGTTTTTACCTAAACATATACTAATGTTACGTAATGGCTTCTTTTTATTGCTAATGAAGGTAATAATTAGGTAGATGTGAACAACAAGATAAATTTACAATAGTTAATGTGAGGAAAATTCAAATGCATACTCTTATTTTGGTGCATACCAAGGGACAAATCCCCACTATCCATCTATTTTAATCTAATGGTGAGGATTAACCTAAGATTAAATGGGAAACATAAGTCCATGTCTTTTTTTCTTCCTTTTTCCTTGTCTTTTTAATTATTATTATTTTTTTTCTTTCTTTCCTTTTTTTTTTTATTTCTTTTTTTTTTATTTTTTGTCTTGCTCGTTTGCTTTTTTTTTTTTTTTTTTTTTTTTTTTTTTTTTTTTTTTTTTTTTTTTTCTTTTTTTTATTTTTTTTTTCCTTTTATTTCTCTTTTTTTTTCGCTTTAATNTTTTTTTTTTTGTCCTTTTTTTAAACGTTTTTTTCCTTTTAATCCACTTTTTTTTTCGCTTTAATACATTTTCGTCATTTTTAATACGTTTTCGTCCGTTATTTTACGTTTTTGTCTGTTTTCGTAGGTTTTCGCCCGTTTTCATATATTTTCGCCCGTTTTCATACGTTTTTGTCCGTTTTCATACGTTTTCATCTGCTTTCTTACGTTTTCGCCCGTTAACGTCTGTTTTCATATGTTTTCTTACATTTTCGTTCGTTTTCATACGTTTTCTTCCGTTTTCATACGTTTTCGTCCGTTTTCATACGTTTTATTCCGTTTTCATACGTTTTCGTCCGTTTTAATACATTTTCGTCCGTTTTCTTTCGTTTTCGACTATTTTTCATGCGTCTTCATCCGTTTTCAGACGTGTTTTTACGCTTTCATACGTTTTCGTTCATTTTCTTACATATTCGTCCATTTTCTTACGTTTTCATTCGTTTTCATACGTTTTCGTTCGTTTTCATCCGTTTTCTTTTGTTTTCGTCCATTTTTCAAACGTTTTTGTCCTTTTCATACATGTTTTTACGCTTTCATAAGTTTTCTACCGTTTTCATACATTTTCGTTCGTCTTCTTACGTTTTCGTCCGTTTTTTCATTCGTTTTCGTCTGCTTTTAAATATTTTTTGCAATTTTTAGACGTTTTCATATGTTTTTTAATATCACAAGTGAAACATTCTGAATATCACAAATTATATTTTGTATCACAAGTGATATTCAGAATATCACAAGTATTGTGAATATCACAAGTGATATTCTGTATATCACAAGTGATTTTATGTGATATGCAAAATATCACAAGTGATACTATGAGTACTATAATTGATATTCTAGATATTATAAGTAATATTCTGTGATATTCAAAGTATCACAAGTGATATTCTGAATATCATAAGTGATTTTCTGTATTTGACAAGTGATTTTCAACAAATGTTTTCTAACATGAAAATCACAAGTGATATTTAGAATATCACCATTGATATTCAGAAAAACACAAGTGATATTCTGAATATCAATTGTGATATTCGGAAACGTATAAAAACGGACAAAAACATAAAAAAAAATAGACAAATACACATGAAACCGGACGAAGTATGAAAACGGATGAAAACGAACGAAAACATAAGAAAATCACAAATGCTATTCAGAATATCACAAGTGATATTCTAGATATCACTGAATATCACTTGTGATATTCAGAAATCACTTGTGATATTCAGAAACGTAAGAAAATGTAAGAAAACGGACGAATACGTATGAAAACAGACAAAAACGTATGAAAGCGTAAAAACACGTATGAAAACGGACAATAACGTATGAAAAATGGACGAAAATGAAAGATTACGGATGAAAACGTTTCTGAATATCACCATTGATATTCAGAATATCACTTGATATTCAGAATATCACTTGTGCTTTTCTGAATATCAATGGTGATATTCTAAATATCAATTGTGATTTTCGGAATATCTATCATTTGTGATTTTCTGAATATCACTTGTGACTTTCATGTTACAAACATTGTTGAATATCACTTGTCAAATTCAGAAAATCACTTATGATATTCAGAATATCACTTGTGATACTCTGAATATCACAAAATATTACTTATGATATCACTGAATATCACTTGTGATATTTAGAATATCACTTGTGATATTCTGAATATCACAGAATATCACTTGTGATATTCAGAGTATAACTTCTGATATTTAGAATATCATATAATATCACTTGTGATATTCAGAATATAATTTGTGATATATTCAAAATATCACTTGTGATATCACTGAATATAATTTGTGATATTCATAATATAACTTGTGATATTCATAATATAACTTGTGATATTCAGAATATCACTTGTGATATCACTAAATATCACTTGTGATATTCAGAATATCACTTGTGATATTCTGAGTATCACAAGTGATATTCTGAAAATCACAGAATATCACTTGTGATATTCTAAATATCACAGAATATCACTTGTGATATTCAGAGTATAACTTCTGATATTTAGAATATCACTTGTGATATTCAGAATATAATTTGTGATATTAAGAATATAATTTGTGATGTTCAGAATATCACTTGTGATATCACAGAATATAATTTGTGATATTCAGAATATCACTTGTGATATCACTGAATATCACAAGTGATATTCTGAATATCACAAGTGATATTCAGAAGTGATATTCAGAATATCACAAGTTATATTCTTTCTGAATATCACTTGTGATATTCTGAATATCACT